>JAVTVY010045494.1:0-198392 GCA_036873755.1 Hanleya hanleyi
CGGGTTCAAAAAAACAAACTGTAGGCTATACTCATCTGAAAAGCCAGAAACGTTTCGATCAAGCCATGATTAGACGATGTAGAATCGAACATCCACGATTAACTCACGAACATTTACTAAACAAAGAGCCGCCCCCAAGGTGTATTGCATGACACGAAGTTCTCACGGTGAAACGTACTCTAATAGACTGTATTGATTTTAAGATTGCAAGAGATACTTCTTATCGAGCAGCTACGCTGGAAGATATTTTAAGCTGAGTAAAAGAATATTGTATTTTAGATTATTTGAGAGAGATCGGTTTGTTGTGCAAATTTTAATGTTTGTACCTGTTTTAACGCGTTAGTTTACTGAGTTATTAACTTGAATACTTAGAATTTTGTATGATCGTCGCTATATAGCTGAAATATTGCTGAACGCGACTTTACATTTAACTCTCTCTCTCATTCTTTTCCTAGTTTGCAAACTTATACTTATAGTGTAAACAATATTGTGTTAAACGTCACCACATCTTGTGTTGATGCTATTTACAGTACCAAAAATCACGTTGAAAACTATCAATTTGTGTTTATTTTTATGCCAAAAATGTGTCAGAATAAACATCGGTAATTGAACACTGTTTTCGAGGTAATTTCAGGTGCTATGAAACTTCAACACAAATTGTTGCAACTGGCAATATTTTTAACACTGTACCGATGATCGGTTTTGTCTATTTCTGTTTCCAGTTCACGCACGTGCGCCATCCAGTCAAAACAAACTGGTCACATGATTGCAGTTATCATATGATAACTTCAAGCATGTGATTGAACATATCTTTGGTTATGTGGATTTATCAAAAGACTAGGATCAAAGTACCGACACCGTATCGATGCGCTAAGTAGTAGTGATGGCTAATAATTTCAGTCATCTGCAGGGATAAAGTATAATTAGTAGTAGCTAAATTATCTTAGTAGTGATGGCACATAGTAGATCAAATATACGTATAATACCTAAATCTAGACATAGCAGAATATACAAAGGAGAAATATGATGCAAAATAAACAGGTCGGTGCAATCGTAATAAGTATGAATGTACAGAATTATGTATACTGGCAAGAATGGTATGGATCTGATTTCCCCAATTTACATATGCACTGAACCTTCGGTGGATTTAACTATTACACGTCAATCAAGCCAACATGGTCGCTTCGAATACTTACCCGATTCAGTTTAAAAGATATCACATGAGTGCAGATACAGAGGTTTTCATAGCAGCTTTCCATGGAGACTGAACTACGGTTGCAGAACCACTCCTCTCGAATATCATCGGGTTGTGATAATGGCGGGATAGGAGGCAGGTCGAATGTTATCTTTCGCTAGGCTAAGGATGGTTAATAAAATCTGAATGGAATAGATGTTCTATTCTATTTATACTCTTGGAAACTACATGGGAGTATACCCTCATTCTGGATACATACCCTCATTCCGGGTATATGTAGAGTTTGGCGGCCGAATTTACTCGCATCTTCGGATGGTTGGACTAGGCCCACTTATGGTGTTGCGTAGATCATTGTCACATAGCTTTACATCGGAAGATTTCATTGTATACTGTACAAGTTCTTGATCCACCAACGTTGATTTCTTCTCTCTCCAGAACATGGAGGACGTGAAGAACTGCTATGTGTCAGATAATCCAAACACAATACAAGGAACATCAGCAAAGCTTAAGGCAGGACGGAAAGACAATACAGTTGAATGTCTTCTGCTGTTAGTGCCTTATTATTCATGGGACACTATATTTCACAGTTTTCGCGATAATGGATTTTCCACGAATGTCAATTCCTGTAAATGTATCTTTCATTTAGTAGATATATAGCATTACATACAGTAGCACAGCGCTAAAAACAGTAGCAAGATATTTTGATAGAAACTCTGTTCCATTCCGCTTTCTGCAGAGCTCTGTTGTTGTTGTTCCTCCCACACCTTATGACAATCGGTGTCGTTGATATTACAATAAATGTTTTATTACGCTTTCAGGACGGATTAGAATGAGTTGTTTCATCTGAGAAATTTATCAACAATGAACTGGTAATATTATCGTCAGCAGATATCGAAACTCGCAGAGGTGAATTTGTGATTTTGGCAGGTAATAACGACTAAACTTGGCACGGTAATAGTTGTTCCCTGTTCTACTAAATCATTGAAATCTCTGATTGATTAAGATACTCCAGTGATAAAAACACAATGGTTTTCGGGCAGTCGACTGGCCGTAAATACCCATCACCAAATATTTTCATTAACATGTTTGTTAAATTAACCACTGGTTTCTTGGTCGATCGACGCTTAAAGCGAAAGATAATCCCCACGAATAATCGTGAATCGCCATCAGAACACAACTGATGGGATATTTATATTGGGGCATTGTAACGACTCCATACTCTATAGTGAATGTCCAATTCACGGTGCATATACATACCACTGATGATAATTTCGCCACTATAATGTGTTTATACAGACAACATAATAAATGAACTAGGATATTACAGTCATACAAGGATACGTTGTCAAGGACGGGTGTGAAATGAGCTTTCCTTGAAGGAAGACCTTCAACGGGGTAATAGTCGGGGTGGTTGTACTTCCGGTTATCATTGTTGTTAAAATCCGAGGCTGTCGAAAGATAAACAAAACATTAAACACAAACATCTCGAAAATCGAAAGAACTTTTTTGTACTACAGTTTAGCATAAATTCCAAATATGCATAAAAGAAATAAAACACACTCACACACATTACACGATGGTTTCCTGCAAGAGAGAAGCCGTCAGCAGCGGTAAATGATTATAGCAAGATATAACGATCTTATTCACATAAAATCTTTATCTCTGACCACTATTATTTATCGAAATCAATTTCCAAGTCGTGTTATATGTATGATGTAGGGTTATGTTCTGGTCGGTAATGAGATTGGAATTCCTCGGTTCTCTATATTTTGGTGCCTTCATCAAGAGTATTTTTCAGTAATGTTGCACAATATATCAAGGTTAACAGTCACAATATGTTTACATGATTTATAGATGACGGTCGACGACTCGCTGTCATACGCATAGGCACCGGACGTGTATTCGTTTCAGTCAAATGCTTTAAAGATGCTGAACCCTCCTGCATACTCTTTTGCATACCCTCTAGAACTTGTCTTCATATTGCATATATTTCTTGAAAGCACATTTCTTGAGGATTCCAAATATATAAGCTTGTTCACTGTATACCTGTATGTTTTGAAGATATTTGAATTTTAAATAAATTTAATTTAAAATTTAATATTCAAAAAAGTATTCAACTTATCGTAACTTACTTCATCATTTCCTTTAGAAGACAACTCCAACAGGAAATCTGTGCCTCAGTTTTATTAATTTTGATCTAGTTCTCATTCTATTGACATTTAATGAAATATTTCTCCATAGAATCGAAAATGCCTGTTGGAGTTGTCTTCTACAGGAAATGATGTAAGTTACGAAAAGTTGAATACATTTTTTAAAAAGAAGTCTCATTTTTCTAAAATTATTTTGTTTAAACTTGAATATCTTCAAAACCTATAAATTTATAGTGAACAAATTTATATATTTGGAATCCATAAGAAGTGAGCTTTCAACGAATATACATATTATCACAGCTATAAGGCATACTAATTTAATGGCTTTGAAGTAATTAGGGTTTCAAGCCATTGACTGAACAGAATCTCATCATATACAGAAAATCATTACAACGCAACACATAAAGGTGATGGAAAACGACGCTGACGTACTGACCAGAAGTCATATGACCCCGCAGGCCAATCTTTTGACTGCATATCTAAGAAAACATCACAAAAACCCAAATGATCTCTGTGATGATTCGTATCTCAGCGTTTTATTGCAGATGTTTGTGCGAACCTTTCGGTCATTGTCCTCTAGGACAACATAAGATTAAGTTCCGGGGTGCTGTGACCATGACCATGAATATTCATCTTGATATTGATAGTGTAATCATCAAATGCCAAACACATATGTTATACAAGTGAATTGACGAGTACGCTACCAAGTTATTGTGCCAACAAGAATTCGTGATGCTCACGCGCACAGACAGGCAGCGATTCTATATCCCCAGATCAGAGTCCAGGTGAGGATAACTTTGACATTTGATTATTGACCTCCATAACGTGAAAGCCATTTGCTCAATATATCTTCTGTGAACATTTGAAGTGGATTCACTGAATGATTTCCAAGTTTTCGTGCTCACAGAATGTGTGACTCACACGCATACTCAAAACCCAGTCAAGCAGAAACAAACATCGGCGGAGAATCATATATTTGGACGGGACAGATTTCATAAATAAAGCAGTATTCATATCTGTGAGAGAACTAAATAACATGGAATTTCAATGAGATTCCCTGGTTGAGAAAAAAAAAGTACACTTCGTGTGCAAATTTTTTTCAAATAATATCCATAGACTCGAAAGTACGGCAGTATATAGTACGTATCTCCATTATGATTGCTGAGGTGGGGAATTTAGGTAGGGATGGCGTCACCTTCGGTTGTAGTCAATTCTATTTCTTGTAACTCCCGCTTGAGGTTACTTCCGGATCGAGGTCAATTTAGGTTGTGGTCACTTCCGGTGTGAGATCACTTGCGGTAACGTAACTGGCTGGATGGATGATAAAATAGTATTACAGAATTCTCGTAGAATGCGGAAAAAATCGACCACCCAGTCGAATGGGTGTAGGGGAATATACCTGATTGAAGCGATATGCGAAAGGTGGAAAAAATCTGGCGACTTAAAAACAACCATATGACTCTGCAAGAAAGTTTCCCTCGGCACCTCACATTCAGAACCGAGAATACAGTGGATTCTCGGACGTAGCCTTAGTATCGCAGCCGCTCTTTTATTGTAGATGTTCGTGTGAAGACTATGAAGTTTCCACACGGCTACCAGCACCGCCGTAAACGAAATTAGATAAGCGAAATTAGATACGCTAGGTCGGGAGCTGTGATGACTGATCAGCTCAAACAAATAAATCATCCGAGCCAAAAGGGTCGTGTTGGGTCTCGTATAAAAGCTCTCGTGGTGTAGACTACGACGGATGTGGTTTAGCGGGGGTTACGTGATGGAGCGCAGTCGAGTAGTCGAGAAAGATAGAACTTTGGGGGCTCCCAGGGGCGTGTTTTGGTGATATCGAGACCCTGCTTGGTCAAAATTGGTCATGCAGGGTGTCCAACATACACAACCCATTTGTCCCAGGTATAGTCCACCTAGAAACACTTGACTGGGGTAAATATTTGTTGTTGTAAAGTCCGTTTTTTGCAAGAGTTGCGGAATCGTATTTTAGCATCCACCCCGACAGTCACGTGACCGGAATTGACCTTGTACATGAAATGACCTCAACAGGAAGTGATCTGAACTGGAAGTGACCTCATCCGGTTGAGACCTCGAACCGGAAGTGACCGTAACCGGAAGTGACGCCATCCCATCTCAATTCCCCAACCTCCATCATAAGGGATTTACGCTTGATATGCTACTCTCGAACATGGAAGAGTAAGTTTGGGGGTTTCCGTCAGATAGTGAAACTTTGGCTGTTGATGGTAAAAAAATTCAAGTTGAACAATCCATTTTCATGGTACTTGAATGGTGCTTGGCATTTGAATGGTACATCGAGTGATTTCCTCGAAATAAAGGTAAAGATTATGGTGTTCTATCTGGGCCAAGTTTGCGTCGCGTGGCGACTTTTAGAAACTCGCCACTCGCCACGCGCCGTGGACCTCTCCGGCGCGCGACGACTGGCGACTTTCTGCTATCTCTTAACCTGCAAAAACTCGCCAGTCGCCACCCGCCGTAAAACACGGCGAGTTTCGCTCTATCTCTTAACCTGGAAAAACTCGCCGCGCGCCACTCGCCGGATGAACCACGGCGCACGGCGACTGGCGACTTTTGACTGTAGTGAAACTCGCCACTCGCCACGCGCCGTGGACATCTCCGGCGCGCGGCGACTGGCGACTTTCTGCTATCTCTTAACCTGCAAAAACTCGCCAGTCGCCACCCGCCGTAAAACACGGCGAGTTTCGCTCTATCTCTTAACCTGGAAAACTCGCCGCGCGCCACTCGCCGGACAAACCACGGCGCGCGGCGACTGGCGACTTTTGACTTCTGAATTCTCAGGACTTTTTCTCAAGTGCGCATGCCCGAGGAGCATCAATTATGCAGTTCCAATATCATAAATCACAGTCGCGATCTCATAGAATTTGAGGAAGTAAAAGAAATATGGAAACTGTTGAAAGAAATACGTCTTTTCATCTTTAAAAATAGGGTGTTGATAGTTTGTAGGGTTTGTGATACAGGAAATATCAACCCAACAAAGAGCCGCTCTATGGATTAAAACAGCAATAAAGGATCTCTTATACAAAGATATCACCCGTTTTTCACATAAAACTTACGAAGAGAGAAATTCAATCATCCAGAGAAAATGTTAGCATTTTTTCTTACTTTTTTAATCAATATGACGATGACGCTCTAATCGCTTTCTTAATATTTCATACAGCATATTAGTTGACGTTGCTTTTATCTTGTAAAACAAAATTCCCGCGTCGAGTGCTTTATTGTATCTTAAATAAGGAACAATTTCAAAGCGATTCATTCTGAATTGAAAACGATATGCTGTTTTATAAATATATATAGGCACTTATATAAAAAAAAGACTAAAAAAACGATTGAAAATGTTGTCTTAGTGTTAACTTTTTAAAATATGCCAGCCGATAATAACGAGAGTATGCAAGTTCTGCACAGAAACGGATAACGAGTATTTTAATAAAACAATATCTGCACATTTGACAAAATTAGATTGCCCTATATGCGTATTGCATTAAAAAGAACTTGTTTCAAAAAACAACTATATTAATTATTACAGATAGCTTACATCTTCAAAATTAGTCACATAGCATCAGATGTAGCTGGAGAGTTCATTCCTTAGAAGTTATGTATTTTTATGCACGAGGAAGAGATTTAAAATTAAATTAAATGACAGCATGTTTCAAACAAAATATTCCGATAATTGATGCTCCCCGGGCATGCGCACTTGAGAAAAAGTCCTGAGAATTCCAGAAGTCAAAAGTCGCCAGTCGCCGCGCGCCGTGGTTCATCCGGCGAGTGGCGCGCGGCGAGTTTTTCCAGGTTAAGAGATAGAGCGAAACTCGCCGTGTTTTACGGCGGGTGGCGACTGGCGAGTTTTTGCAGGTTAAGAGATAGCAGAAAGTCGCCAGTCGCCGCGCGCCGGAGAGGTCCACGGCGTGTGGCGAGTGGCGAGTTTCACTACAGTCAAAAGTCGCCAGTCGCCGTGCGCCGTGGTTCATCCGGCGAGTGGCGCGCGGCGAGTTTTTCCAGGTTAAGAGATAAAGCGAAACTCGCCGTGTTTTACGGCGGGTGGCGACTGGCGAGTTTTTGCAGGTTAAGAGATAGCAGAAAGTCGCCAGTCGCCGCGCGCCGGAGAGGTCCACGGCGCGTGGCGAGTGGCGAGTTTCTAAAAGTCGCCACGCGACGCAAACTTGGCCCAAATAGAACACCATAAAAGATACATCAAAAGAAATAATACTAACCAATGAAATAGGTCTCGTCAGCGATTTCTTCGGTATAGTTTTCCACTCTGTCGTATCGCACACTTCGCAGATCATCCACGTGAATGTTGTGGGCACCGCTTGTGTAAATTGGTATACCGTTATTGACTAAGATGGGGTTTAGTAACTAAGGGAAAAAAGATTCGAAATTATATTCAGAATATC
This sequence comes from Hanleya hanleyi, assembly GCA_036873755.1. NCBI lineage: Eukaryota > Metazoa > Mollusca > Polyplacophora > Lepidopleurida > Hanleyidae > Hanleya > Hanleya hanleyi. The sequence goes on from JAVTVY010045494.1 coordinate 7,779, forward strand.
GTGGTTTAGTTGCCCTGCTGCAGTTACCCTGTTTGCAATTATCCATTTCTACGTTGAATAATATCGAAAACCATAACATTAAAATATTTATCGAACCCAAAACATATGTATCATTTAAGGATTGATTGTGAATCCGCGAGGAGGATCATATATATTTTGCACAGTGGTTTTCAAATTCATTCCCCAATGAACGTCAAAAATCACAGTCAATCCTAACAATTAAAGGTTTTTAGGCTGCGATACACCCCAAGTCGCCCAGGCCATTAGAGTTAATAAAACTTGCTTCAACCATCCTCATATGAGAAAAGGTACAACAACACCGAGCAATACCTTGTTTAGTGACGCTGGTTCTTAAGCTTACTGTTCTGTATGTACCATATCTAAACCGCATTTTAGTGAACTTTTCTAGGTTTTGGTGGAAGCAAATATTACTAAAGCAAATCACTGTATCTCCAATGAAGAGAGCATGCCGTTATAGCGTAATTAGGGGGAAAAAACTGTGCACCAGGGAACTTCCAGTAAGTATCAAAGGCTCTCAAAATTAGTTTAAATAATTAATTAGTGAATTATCTGGGATATTAACTATATAATGTATACAAGAGCTATCGGCCATATGTAGAAAGTGTACATGTAGACATATTCCCGTTAAATATAGATGTCAAACAAATAATCTGAAATAGTATCTCAATCTACCATCTGAAATAATTGCAGGGACCGTGATCATCATCTACCAGAACTCGCAATGCGAGCTCCGAAAACGCGAAACCCTGTTAGGATGTCCATTCCTTCTACCCTGCTTTGTGTTGCCTCGTTTATGACGTTAACAGCTGAAATGTCGAGAGCTACGTATCCCACTCAATGTAAAAGACTGAAAAGGGACAGATTTAAACCAATGAAATTGTTGAAATTAATTTGTCGGGTCCCTGCGAGTATTTTAAGGCATTTAAGGCCGGGTAAAGGCATTTCACACGGAAAGCCGGTAGTTATATCATAAGAAGGATGGCCCCCAGATGATCTTGCAAAATCAGGTCATATTTCTAACCAAATTTTCCATCTGGTTTCGCTAAATTAGACCCCTTTTGCCTAGATTTTTCGCATAAATTCAAATAATATTAAAAACTAGAAAGTCTGTCATAATTCTTTCCTGTCAATAAATACGTTATCACTCTTATAGGCACGGCAAAACATTTACGGTGGGGAGGTCACCAAGGTCATAAGAAAAACAAAACATGGCAGCCTCCACGAGATTAATGTAAACAGTTGTGAGTGATCGAGTAAATGAGCAAAAATACTAACATAAAGGCTGTTGTAGCTAATTTTCCTAATACCGTCGGAAATCAGAAGTATCGTATTTTCACGGACGAATGCTGGATGGTAGGTAGTTACAAATGGTTACACCTGCAAATTTTGCTGTGCCAGTTATTCATGCGCAATCAAATATTTCGAAGAATACTTATTATGCAAAATAAGCACTTTGCACATTCCCCATTCAAACTCCGTCGTCCATAATTTTTTAGAGATTTTTCTTATTTAGAATGACATTAAACACAGAAAGGTTTTTGAAGTTGAACACATGTATATATGACTATTATCCAGTTGCAGGGAATCTCTACTTGGTTAGTATGGTGGCTGATATATGCCATGTCGTATCACGGTACTATCGCCCTATTTTCACTACAGCTATGGTACGATGCGATGGCACGATGCGATGGTACCATGCAATGGCACGATGCGATGGTACGATACGATGGTACGATGGCACGATGCGATGATACGATGGCACGATACTATGGTACGATGGCACGATGCGATGATACGATGGCGCGATACGATGGTACGATGGAAATTCCTCCATCGTACCATCTTACCATCGCATCGTACCATCTTACCATCGTATCATCGTGCCATCGTACCATCACGTTTCGGAAGAGTTGATCAAGTCGCTTGATCAAAAGAAAGTCATGCGTAAATAAATGATATTAATTGATTTTTAACTGTTTTCATCGTGCTCTCGTGTTATGTTTGAATGCACACCGTGATTTCATCGTACAATCGTATCATCGTACCATCGTACCATCGCTCCAGTAAAAATAGTGCGATAGTACGACATGGCAGATGTCAGCCACCATATTTAGGGACTCCTGGGAGTTTTTATATGAAACAGCCACATGCAATGTTTGCCTAATACAGAGGAAGAATACAAGTGGTCAACCTTCATCCGTTTGGCAATATCACTAGCTTTATCTACACTTCAGTAGATTCCAAACGTAAGGACGGTCTAACATTACAGATGTGATTATGGTATTATGGACGTAGGCTTCTGGGAGCCTAGATGTACATTATTTATACCGGCTTACCCTGACACCGTCAGTTTGTACAGTAGTGTTGATCTCCGGGTAAGTATCACTGGATCCATTATAATGCAGTATGGCATACACGTTGTCCTTGGGTAAAAGACAATCTGATAAACCCCATGCCCGTATCACATAGTTGTCTACATCCTGGTTAGCCGACAGTACAAAATCGTAACGTTCACCTGTGGAATATATTGCAGATTAAAGATGGTGTGTGACGTGCTTGTGTGTTTGCGGCGCAAATTACCTTGGGTGGTATCTCTCGATTATCGTTAAAAGTAAGGTCATAACTGCTTGTCTGGAGCATCGGTGTTACGAAACATGAGTATGGACGATGCGCATGCGTATGATATGGCAGGTAATTGGTCTACGTTTGCATTAATATCGAACGACTGAATGACATAATCGGCCTCAGACCTAATAACTAGCCTGTATCTTTCATCCGTATGCATGTTTCAGAACAGTTAATACATGTTTTATTACCGAGTTATAAAATTCTTCAGGGTTTCAAAATTTATCTGTAGATGGTTCGGAAGTAAGACACGCGATACTGTACTAAATATTGTTGGAGCACTGCTAGGTAGTTTTTTGGTTGTCGTATTTAATGGATTATCTTCAACAATAAACAAAGAACTTTTCAAAATTAACAGACTGGGATTCGAACGTAAAAGCCAAAATTTTGACTGCAGTATACGGATGAATGTTACCTGGCTGAATGATTAAAGTCTCCACTATCGTTGGCTGAACAGGCATCCCGTCTGTGGCAATGATAATCAACTCATGGGCATCGATGGCTAATTTCAGGGGACATACTCCAGACGCTCCAATTAAACGGAATCGGTATGTCTCGTTGTACTCTACATTGAACACCTCCAGGGGTGTCTGGGTAGGTGGCAAAGTCTTGTTGTATTTGTCCGTGACTTCAAATTTCCTCGCGCGCCCATTTACCAATCCGGAGATTGGAGCAGTTACGTCGAAGATATTATGCATCAAATCAACATAGCGCGTGATAGATGTGACCGGGAGCCAATCATTGAGCACCACTATGTGATCGGAGTCATCCACATCATACAGAAGACCATTCGGGTCTATATCTTTAGGCGTACGAACGATGAATGCCCCAAGTAAGCCATCGGATATTTGTATCCCTGAGTGAGAGTGATACCAGTGCGTGCCCGCCGGTTTAGCCTTGAATTCGTACCTTGTCAAAAACAAAAAAATACAAATCAAATATGTGAAGCATGGTCAGCAAAAAATCGTAAAACAGCTATGAAGAAATTGATCACTTTGAAGAATAAGAAATTCCAGATCCATCAGCTGGCATAGCCTCGCATCAAGGCTTTTTGGTTTCGAAACTACTTATGATACTGGATTATTTCATGGGCCAGAGTCGAAACAGGTACCACCTGAGGTGAAATTTCTAGTAATGTTTTTTGAAGATGTCTGTAGATGTCATCCATATGTGTTAACTGTTGCAGTTCGTTCGGTGATAAAACTAGATCCAAATTGACAGCCTGATCAAATCATACGACTTTATGTATAATTAACTCAATTGTCAGAAGAGTTCAACACCGGGATGCCGGGATCGCGATAACCTTTAGGGGGTTTCTGTTCGATCGAGCTCATGAATTAACTGCCAGAATGGCATATTTTGGCGTGACTTTTCTTTTGATCAAGATCTTGAATCAACGGACAGAACCGCCACTTTCGTGAAAGCTGACCCTCTACCAAACTTTCTGCGCTATCTCCGGAACGACAAACAATGGACAGCTGAAACTCCGTGACTTTATAGTTTATCATATTGGGGTCATTTTAACCAGAGGATCATGAGAACATTCAAGATGGCGGCCACGTGGGGTCCCAGAAAAGTGATGTTTTTGTCATATTCCTTCAAAATATCTGCTTTTCTGCGATGAAAAGTGGGCAAAAACTATCTTATTTCACATAACATTAATATTTACTAATTTATCGTGCAGTTTTGCGGAGAAATTGCATAAATTCGAAAAATCTAACTGAAAAATCGACCAAATAATGCCGTTTTTAACTAGAGCCTATGGGCTTTAATGAGATCTGGTAGCTGGGTTATTGGGGATAAGTTTGTAATGAAATAAACGCACAATTATATATTTAATTTCAAGTTACGCACAGGTGGCACCAGGCACGAATGTATGTGGCTAAAACGCTAAAACGCGAAAACAAGTTGCATCCTGTGACAAGGTATGAAGGGCCGTTCGCGCCATAAACGCATCCTTTAAACGTTTTAACTTCTTAAACGTTTACAAATTGTAAAGCTTTAAAACGTTTAAACTTGAACCAACCAACCAGATGTTATGAACTGACATTTTCCTGTTAAAAAGCGAACGTTTCCAGTTGTAAATTCGCGACTTTAGACGTTTCCTGTCAAAAGACAAACGCTTCCGGTAGTAAAATGTGGATCTTTTAAAGGTTTCCGGTTAAAAGGATAACGTTTCCGGTTGTGATCGTCCAATCAAATTTTTTTATTTGGGCCGCGTGTATTCCAACATCTACACCAACACGTGCAAATCTCCACTGGCAAACGTTCCGGTATGTAGTGTATTTTAATCAATGAAAACCGTCCTTACAAATTAGGTTTTGGAGAATATCTTTGGTACCGGGACAATTTGCGGAGGACATGATGAACGGTGAGCATGAGGAATACAATATGCGCGAATATTTGTAAGGGTTATTTTGATTGGTTTAAACAGACCACATAGCGGAAACGTTTTTCCAGTGGACACATGTTGATGTTGAGGTTTGAACATACGCGGCAGCAATAAAAAAATCTGACTGGACGATCACAGCCGGTAACGATTTCCCTTAAACCGGAAACGTTTAAAAGTCTCGAATATTACTACTGGAAACGTTTGCTTTTTGACAAGAAACGTCTAAAGTATTGGACGTTACAACAGCCAACAAACGTTTGCTTTTGGACAGGAAACGTCTTCCAAATGTCAATTCATGACATCTGATTCATCTGATTGGTTGGTGCAAGTTAAACGTTTAAAGTTATTAAATAATGTTTGGATTTATGATGCGAACGGCCCTTCTTAAAAGGTACCGACACAATGAAGTTGAACATACCAAAGAAAGGCAGTCCTATAATGAGGGAAGTTGCACACGTTACGCTAACCATGTGTTACCCAATTAATTTCCGTCCAATAAGACACTACAGTAGGTGCTCATCCAACCTTGACTCAACCAAAATAGCTGAATTTTGCTCTTTCAAAGTATTTTGACATTATTTTTCACAAATATAGTTACGTAAGCCTTTCCAGGTAAACTATCTTTCTGATGAGGGGTAAATAAATGTTCTATCAGTAATGCAAGTGAGTGAACCAATAGTCGGCCAATGCTTCTCCGATTTGTTTAACACGGAGAAGGAGTTTGCTGTACTACTATGTTAAACTTGAATTTTGTTATAATTTTGCAAAATCGTAAACTATGTTAATTTGCACCATCGGGAAGGTGGTATTTGGTACAAACTTTGCAGGGGTAAATATTTTTGGGGGAAACCTATATTTATTTAGCTATACATGTGTAGCAGTATATAATGGGTTGTACGTCGAACCATAACAAATTTTGGTCGGCTGAAGAGGCACGAGCCGCGATGCCCGTGTGCATCACGCATGTGTCAGAGTTTCTTGCACAGGATTCTACATGTACAAGGCAGTATTTAGAACGAACAAAATCAAAGTATATCGGTAGTTTTGGTTGTATTTTCCTTCAGCGATGGACGATACCTGGTGGTATGTATGGCCAGTGACAAGAAAATGACCACTCATACTATCACAGCATTCGCCAAAACAGAATTGGATTACCCGAATATCACATTTGATTTATCAATATTGGTACTTTGTCTTAACCATGTTAATATAAAGGTGACACCTTGCACTTAGAAGATGCAGCATATGTCCCCCCAAAGTAAGAAAGAATTACTATGGAAATACATATTTCAGCTGTTGACGCATCAATACTTGGCATACAGATATACGGAAACATTTGAGCTGTTGTTATGCATATTTTAACTGTTGAGATACATCTTTCAACTACTCACATACATATATGAAATCAATATTATTTTCAACTGTCGAGATATATGTAAGGTCTTCAATAATTCAATCACTTTTAAACTTAACGGCCTTTTTGGCCACATATTGTAGAGCAACCTAACTGGGAACAGTTTTGAACAATCAGAGCTGAATATAGGCAGAATATTTTATGGAATTGGCTTCTAAAGTGTGTTTTTAAATGATCGAATTATTGGAGGCCTTAATTTGTCTTTCACCTGTGGCCATAAATATTTCATCTATTGAAATACATATATCAATGTTGACACAATGACAGGCATATTTTAACTGACCCTCAATCATTGTAATCTCGCGGGAGATATCTTTAGTAAAATCTGCACCCCTCATAATTTATCACTAAGACGATAGACTTAATCCTGGGTCAAACAAATGCTGGTCTTTCACAGACACAGATTCAAGTGTTAATGCTCTCCTAACGTGATGACCTAGTTTTGGCCTGACATTCTCTTCTCAAAGCAGAAGTATGTTGTACAGCCCCTACACTACAGCTATGGTAGAGCATCTCTCACATATACACCTAACCAGCTAAACTGTATAATTTTCTCAGCAGAGTCCAAGCTTTGGTAAAGTGATGATACCAGTCTGCCATACTTTAGAGCGTATTAATCTCATATTTTGTGGGAAAACAATGAACAGAGTAATATTTAATGCAGATAAGGGATCAAATATATGCCAAGTGACTATTAGTGACTAAATATAGACATACAAAAGCCTTTCAACCACTAAGGATCCCCAAAACTCATCTCTGTGGAACTACTTTCATGCAGCGTAAGGCTATCCCGTGAGTCGGTTTGCTCTTTTGTCCATTTCCCTACAGCATTCTAAAGAGTCTCTGGCTAACGCCAGATCAAAAATGATGCCACTGTGACGTCATCAAAGCGGCAATATTAGATTTGTTTTACATAGAGCTTGCCCCAAGGGTATACTGTGGTAAGTTTCAGCCCCCTAGTTCAAGGGGTAAGAAAAAAAATTAGGGGAGCCATTTCGCCCCCCTCCCCAGGCCACAACAGGTCCCAAAAAGCCCAGGCCAGATAGGGCTAAGATACGCAAACAGAAAAATGGTGATGGTCCATCACCATGATTATGACACATTAATGGCTGGTGAATAAGGTTGAAGGGCTCAGTTCATCACGCCCTAAAGGTGACGAGACCAGTCCAAGAAAGGGTCATGGGAAATGAGTGTAAATTTGTGCATGGCTTAAAAAGTGATGGCACAAAATTTGCACTCGATATCCCGAAAGCTTGATGGCCATCACCATGTAAAGGTGATGATGGTATACGATGATGGCTCTAATTTATATCCTTTCTTTGGTGATGCTCTCATCAGCAGTTTTAGTGAAAGGTGTCACCTTTTCTCTATCACATTTTGAACCCTCGCCCGCTAACTTGCCACAACTGATCCGCGTGATAGAGGCTTTTCCAAAATTATCTCGTGTAGTGGAGTTAACTGCCATGAACCAATCATCTGAGACGTAACGAAAACGAGGCGTAGCCTGTCATATATGCTAGCTGATTGCGGTGCAGTATAAGAGGATGTTCATATACATAATCACATTGCTGGTGTGTTCTGACCCGACAATCTGCCCGGTGATATTTAGAGTTTATTCCAACATTCTATACTGTATTAATGTTCACAGTAATGTAGCAGTAGCTTCGAATAATTCTAAGAAATATAGGTTAACTATTTTCAATGTATATCTCTCATCAAGGGTAATCTATTTATCATTTATGTTGTATTATTTTGCTCTTCCGATATTACGACAGAGACAGTATTATTTTCAGTATGACCTACTGGACTCGATATAAGAGTTTCCAGAGAAAAGCGTATGTTATATACCTTTTTCTTGTAGAACGGCATTTCGTTGAATAGAGAAAGCGTTTGGCCTTCATGATATATCAAGGTAGGAGCAGTTTATTATCGGTATTAAAGGGCTACTAATATATGCTGAAGGCAAGAGGCTATTTCTCTATTTAATGAATGGCCGTTCTGAAAGAAAAAAGTAATGAATATGCTGAAAGTCCCTAAAAAATCTCTTAAATCGAGTCCAGTAGCTCTTACGAAAAATAAGAATGCTTCTGTCGTAAGATTACTCAAAGATATATTACAACTGACAATTATTGTTATCGAAATTAGTCAAATTTGTTAGGCACTATTTATGACGCGCAATGTTTAACCGCCATCTACAAGAATTTACTGTTGCGCTGTTGACATATAAACGGCGTGAGGAATAAATATTATCTATCTGAGCCAACAATGTGATTATATTTATGGACATTCTCTTACGCTAGATAATTTATGTGAATTTATCAAAGAAGGTATGTAAGTATTAATGAATGGGTCATCTGCTTTGGCACATATAAATATATTTGTCTGTAATTATTGTGCCAGTAGAATTTTGTTCATTATATTCCTTACTGAAATACAATGCATATATGTGGTCGCCGTGATATATGTACATGGATGTACCTCTCACACCAGCTTGTGTGGTTGGAGTGAACTAAATAATGATGATGATGATGTTATAAGCTTCATAAATCTTCTACAGAATGCTTCCTTACGCTCGATATATGTCTGTCAATGAGAGGCGCAACCGGACAATATTCCCTACGCTTTGCTACCGGTTACACTAAGCGTTAATTAACGTTAGCGCAATAATCAAGGATTGGGAACCCTCCGATTCATAGTTTTGACCCCCTCCACCTGACGCTGAGCTGTGTGTTCATTTATGTATCTGAATACAAATTCGCATATTTTGATTGGGTCTAGTAAGAGTCAGTTACATTCAATTCATCAATGAGGTTTGCCATTTTCCATCCAAGGCGGCGTACGGCGTTACACGATGTAGAGACCTTGGCAAGGAAAGATGATCTTCATGAAATTGTCTGTTTAGCTTTGTTCTTGTTAAGGTGCTGTCTTGTTTCAGTTTGACATGTTTGAGTATGTATTGTGTAACATGACAGCTTTAATGCGCGTACTTTCAAAGCATTGACCACAAAGTCAAATTGGTGTAGGCGTCTCGCAAGTTTAGGAACGGTCCCAATTTATAACCCTGCCCATTTTCTTGTCACATTTAGCCTGTATCTATAATAGATATACTCTGTGACATCGCACTCAGGCTAACCAGTTTTCACTAAAGTTGTGCAGTGGACTTGAAATACCATACACCTAAGTCGGTCAAATTCACGTGCTATAGCTTTTGTGACCATACAATTAACTATACAAGCGTCGCACTTTTTTTTCTATGAAATTCTGTTGCATTTGTTAACGGGTTACACATTCCTTGTACTTATGATCGTGACCGTATATCAGATATTCAGCTCAGGTATGTTGCACCAAATACAGTTTTGCTCTGTTGCTAATGAACAATCTCTGTTAATGTCTACATATATCTTCTCGTCGTCAAACATGTTGCAAAATGTGAATTTGAATTTTAGTATATTACAGAGAATGTTGTCACCCTCTCCCCCAGTTAAGCTTTTACCATAGTATGATGGCCGAGAGGGGCCATCGCGTCTTTCATTTCTAATTTAACGCGATGGAGCGATGGAGCTATGCGATGGAACGATGGAGCTATGCGATGCGCGATGGAGCTATGCGATGGAGCGATGGAGCTATGCGATGAAAAGTCGCGCTATGCGAAGCGCGATGAGGCTATGCGATGGAGCTATGCGATGGAGCGATGGAGCTATGCGATAAAAAGTCGCGCTATGCGATGCGCGATGAGGCTATGCGATGGAGCTATGCGATGCGCGATGGAGCTATGCGATGGAGCGATGGAGCTATGCGATGGAGCTATGCGATGGGGCTATGCGATGGAGCTATGCGATGGAGCTATGCGATGGAGCGATGGAGCGATGGAGCTATGCGATGGAAAATCCGAAATGAAAGACGCGATGAAAATGCGATGGAAAATCAGAAATGAAAGACGCGATGAAAAATCAGAAATGAAATTAAAGACGCGATGAAAATGCGATGGAAAATCAGAAATGAAAGACGCGATGAAAATGCGATGGAAAATCAGAAATGAAAGACGCGATGAAAATGCGATGGAAAATCAGAAATGAAAGACGCGATGAAAATGCGATGGAAAATCAGAAATGAAAGACGCGATGAAAATGCGATGGAAAATCAGAAATGAAAGACGCGATGAAAATGCGATGGAAAATCAGAAATGAAAGACGCGATGAAAATGCGATGGAAAATCAGAAATGAAAGACGCGATGGAAATGCGATGGAGCGATGGAGCGATGGAGCTATGCGATGAAAAGTCATTGCGCATGTTCGTTTACTTTCCAACAAGCATCATTCAAAATCTGGCTCTGTGTTCTATGATGGCCGAGAGGGGCCATCGCGTCTTTCATTTCTAATTTAACGCGATGGAGCGATGGAGCTATGCGATGCGCGATGGAGCTATGCGATGGAGCGATGGAGCTATGCGATGGAGCGATGGAGCTATGCGATGAAAAGTCGCGCCATGCGATGCGCGATGAGGCTATGCGATGGAGTTGGTGGTGACAGGCGAGCGGAGATGGAAGGTACGATGAGCGGAGCTATGCGATAAAAAGTCGCGCTATGCGATGCGCGATGAGGCTATGCGATGGAGCTATGCGATGGAGCTATGCGATGGAGCGATGAAGCTATGCGATGAAAAGGCGATGGAGCGATGGAGCTATGCGATGGAAAATCAGAAATGAAAGACGCGATGAAAATGCGATGGAAAATCAGAAATGAAAGACGCGATGAAAATGCGATTTTCCATCGCATTTTCATCGCGTCTTTCATTTCTGATTTTCCATCGCATTTTCATCGCGTCTTTAATTTCATTTCTGCTTTTTCATCGCGTCTTTCATTTCTGATTTTCCATCGCATTTTCATCGCGTCTTTCATTTCTGATTTTCCATCGCATTTTCATCGCGTCTTTCATTTCTGATTTTCCATCGCATTTTCATCGCGTCTTTAATTTCATTTCTGATTTTTCATCGTGTCTTTCATTTCTGATTTTCCATCGCATTTTCATCGCGTCTTTCATTTCTGATTTTTCATCGCATAGCTCCATCGCTCCATCGCTCCATCGCCTTTTCATCGCATAGCTTCATCGCTCCATCGCATAGCTCCATCGCGCATCGCATAGCTCCATCGCATAGCCTCATCGCGCATCGCATAGCGCGACTTTTCATCGCATAGCTCCATCGCTCCATCGCATAGCTCCATCGCGCATCGCATAGCTCCATCGCATAGCCTCATCGCGCATCGCATAGCGCGATTTTTCATCGACTTTTCATCGCATAGCTCCATCGCTCCATCGCATAGCTCCATCGCGCATCGCATAGCTCCATCGCTCCATCGCGTTAAATTAGAAATGAAAGACGCGATGGCCCCTCTCGGCCATCATACGATTGTGATTGAAAATCGAATGACGAGACGGTTTTACACAACCACTAAATAGGTCAACTTGAGATACAGATACTTTCCACGTAATATAAGAAACCAGTTTGCACAGAAAGAAACCCCCACCGACACAGCAGCATTAAGTACTCAGTTAGGTAACAATTAACAATATGGAGCCAAAAGCAACAAACTCTATTTGAAAAAAAGTATAAAATGTAAGGAAGCACATACTGAATCCACGCTCAATATTCTGTGGGTATAGACTCTGGGGTGAGTGGCTTAATTGCAAAGTTTACAACTTATCGCACTCAATAGACCCGATCTATTGCTAGGATCATAGTTGACCGGCCCAGGAAGATGAACCGGTGTTGGGATAATATGGCTGGGTCGTCGTGATATGACTGGGCAATTATTGAAACGACGTTAAAATCTTACTCGCTCATACCGCAGTTTATCATACATTCGTCCGTGCATTAGTGATAGTTGTTGTAGACAACACGACGAAAAACACTTTGTACATGGTGTACAGTGAACTATATTTCTAGCTGGGATCATGAATCGATGTTGGGGTTAGGGTTAGGGTTACAGTATGTACAGCTGTCGGTTAAAACTCTAATTTTGCTACTTTTTGCTATTTTGCTATATATACATATACCTGTTAGCATATCTCCCACTTTGCAGTTGTCACTATACCTGATGATGGAAATAGTCTTTTCCCGAAAGCTATTAATATAGCTCACTGTACACCATGTACAAAGTGTTCTTAGTCCTGTTATCTATAACAAATATTGTGAAGCCTCTCCATATTCGCATCCACTTTGGATTACCGATAGTGATGTCATGTTCAGCGAGTCAGTCAGCTCGAAACAAATGCTTTTTAACCCTACCTGGCCTGGGGGGGCCATTATGGCCCCCCTACCAAACTTTCTGCGCTATCTCCGGAACGACAAAAAATGGAGAGCTGAAACTCCGTGACTTTATAGTGTATCATACTGGGATCATTTTTAGCCTATTAGCATACCCCCCCCCCCGGGCAGACAATCATGGGTAAATATTTCTTCAAAATTTCTGCATTTCCGCGATGAAAAGTGGGCAAAAACTATTTTATTTCACATAACAATAATATTTACTAATTTATCGTGCAGTGTTTGCGGAGAAATTGCATAAATTAAAAATTCGGAAAATCTGACCGAAAAATCGATCAAAAAATGCCGTTTTTGAAAATGACGTAACAGTGACGTCACCAAAGCGGCCATCTTGGATTTTTTTAAATTTTCTGGTAGAGCCTGACCCAAGGGTATAGTGTGATAAGTTTCAGCACCCTAGCTTAAGGGGTAAGAAAAATAATTTGACAGGTCCCAAAAAGCATAGGCCAGATAGGGTTAAGCCGCCAATCAGATTCCGGGTTACCTTAGGTTGTTGGCGCGTATATATCACCATATGTGCCCAGTTAAGACTACCAGACCTGGGCTTTTTGGAACCTATTCAGGTCTGGGGCGACTGTGGCCCCCTGCCCCCCCCCCCCCTTTTACCCCTTGCGCTAGAGGGGGTGGGGGGGGAGGCAGAAAATAACCAAACTATACTCTTGTATCAAACTCTATCAGAAAGTGCAACAAAATCTACAATGGCTGCTATGTTGATGTCACAGTAACGTCATTTTTCAAGCCGACATTTTTTTGTCGATTTATCGGCCAGATTTTGAGAAGCAATACTGATATAGATCTGATAGCTATTAAAACACCGCTGTCCGTAAAATCGTCAATGATTTGTCAACGGGACACGCAATGCTACTGAATTAGGCTGGAAAACTATCACCCGTTCAATTTGTGTACACATCACTACACTGAGAATGTTGATGTGCGATTATTGGCAATACACAATCACATACACACGACATTTCCTTGTGATAAGCAACTCAATCTAAAACACCGAATCTCATGAAATTTTGTCAGGATATTGGCGCAGTCTCGGAGGGGTACCTGAGGTAGAAATTGTTTTCAAAAAAGGTATTTATTAACCTCCACCAGGGGGCGAATAAGTTGTACCATGTTCATGTGTATACATTGAGGGAATGCCCCTTTCATTCAGTTATTCAGATAGAGTGAGACTACAATGTTCTACGAGAGTTTCTCACTGGACTTTTAGATGCAGCATATAAAGGTGGTGAAAGAAGATGCCGGCGTACTGACAACAATTTATATGACCCCACAGCCCAGCATGTGACTACATATATAACCACATCGCAAGGAAAAAGAATAGTCCTGTGATGATGTATCTCAGTCACGCTTTTATTATTGATGTAGACATCCTTAATGACATTCCCACACGGCCCCAAGCACCGGCTTGATCGGCATTAGATATACATATCCAAGTGCATTGATGTAATAGCCCTAGCAAGTAATCTGATTGAAGGTGATGAATTTTGTGACCGTTATATATAGAAGAAACGGCCCAAATTGGGAAAATAATAAAGGACTGAAAGTTCTTATTCAGGACACAAGTCTGTGAAGCTCAACGCTGAACAAGCGATTCATTCTCCACTCAAATAACCACAGCTACAACTAAGAATCACAATTTATGAGAGGGGGCAAAGCTTGGGAAAGAAACGTCCAACATCAGAATTTCAAAAAGCAAGATGCTGGAATACTGACAAGAATTCATATGACCTCACAGCCCAATATTGTGTATGCATAGCTAAATATCAAAATGATCCCTGTTGTAATTTCCATCTCAGCTACGTTTTTTTGCCTGTATATGGTCAGATTCTGCTGGTCTCCGAGACATGGTCTTGGATTATTGACGCGGATATTCTTTAACGGACGACGGCTGAATTATGAATGACGGACCAGACGCTTGAATTTGTACAAATTATTGTGATTGAAGATTTGTGACCGGCACACATGGCGGAGAATGAAGCGCTTGGTCGGCGACGGGCCTCTAAAATATGTAATATGAATAAGAACTTCTATTAAGGATAGCTGTCACCTTAGAGACAGTTTTTGCACCCCCGTGAGAATTTGTCGTCTGTATCAATAAATATACAAGATAACCATCATAAACTATATATTTTATGAAAGCGTACATCGTAGGGATTCAAACTATATGATTTGTATAACCGACACGGCTACTGTGTAGAAAATATTCCAATTTAAAAAATTAAAATGAAAACAATAGCGTTCATTTTTCAATTGAAATTTCATGAAAACTGTTGGTCTTGTTTCAACTTTGATAGTATACCTTGATAGGAGACAATTCGAACTAGTAAACTCTATCTCATTTTTTTTACATTTTTGTCTGGTTTTGTTTTTACAGCTATTTTACTAAAATAACTTGAGAAAACCATACTATTTTACGGTCGTTTGTCTTAAAAGTTGAATAATTAAAAAACTAATCCAAACTTACAAAAAGTGAGATAAACTTTACTAGATTACCTTATAAGTAACAAACAAAGCATGCCAAATTTCAAAAGCGTAGCATGGATACTTTTCGAGAAATAAACGTTTAAATCTCGGATTTTTGTACAAAAATGAAAGGCTAGAAATCGGGCAAAATGTGTCCAGCTATACATCCGATGAATTAATCCAAACTTTTTGCTTGAATTCTATTGTCGAATACATTTTTAATCTGTCTAATGGGACCTACTCGAATTCCTGTTTATTCTGGATAACTATTACACTAAGTTTTTTTCATCAAGGTGGTTTAAAGTCCAATTTAAACTTGAAAAACTTGCTAAAACCTGTTCAGCTCAGAAGTGTCACTATTATAATTAGAAACAAAAATACGGATGTTTGCATGGTTTTGATCAGAAGGGGGTAGATTAATGTAAATAAGTAGGACTAATAGATAATTCGCTTATCATAATACTGCGGAAATGAGTTTTGGTAAGGGAAATTAGACAAAAATAATAGTAGCCCAGTCCAAGCCAAGGCAATCTGTTTAATTGTTCCAGTGCCTCGGAAACTAAATTTTTAATCCTAATATTGAAGCACTTCTATTTATAATTTTTATTTCATTTTTTCATCAAATGTTAGAGGAAATAGTGAAAATTTGAATGAAGAAATAAAAAAAATGACCAATTTTGACCCTCTAATTAAGGGGACAACTATCCTTAATACTCCTTCGTTTGAGCCGTTTCTTCTATAGTTCATCATTTTCCAACAGATAGCATGAAAGGGCTGTTGCATAATCTTTTATGTATTTTTTATCTAATACCGCTCAAGCCGGTGCTAGGGGCCATGTGGTCATGCTTTTCAAGATGTCTACGTGAACTTCTGCAATGAAAGCGTGGATGGGACACAAACCATCTCAGGGATCACTTTTAGTTGTTGTTTTGTGATGTTTTTAAAGGATTTTAATCAATATTTTTTTTCCTGGAATATGTGTCAGAAGAGTTAGTACTTAATTAAGAATTTTTTTAAAAAAATCCCCTTGTCCCCTGTGGGCATATTTAAGCCTTTTTGGCAGCTCTATTTAGCTCCCAGTCAGATATGCATATTTGTGGAATGAAAGCGAGGCCGCCAATCTGTGACGTCACAGGCGCGAGAGCTCGCTAATGACAGGTAGCAATTTAATATGAATTACATACTGGGAGAGATTTCTCTTAATGGCATTTAGGCTTAGTTTAGACGAAAAGTTCATTAATTATACCATTCTTCATAATATATTTTTTCCATATTTTTTAATATTTCGAAATAGCATATAAAAAAACGAAGCCGCGCGCCGCTCTGAAATTAAGGGTATGGTTTAGCTACCTTCGTGGTCTTTCTAAACAGAGTAAAATTGGAGCGGCGCGCGGCTTAGTTTAGACGAAAAGTTCATTAATTATACCCGCTTTCATAATATATTTTTTCATATTTTTTAATATTTCGAAATAGCATATCAAAAAAACGAAGCCGCGCGCCGCTCTGAAATTAAGGGTATGGTGTAGCTACCTTAGTGGTCTTTCTAAGCAGAGTAAAATTGGAGCGGCGCGCGGCTTAGTTTAGACGAAAAGTTCAATAATTATACCCCTCTTCATGAGATATTTTTTCATATTTTTTAATCTTTCGAAATAAGATATAAAAAAAACGAAGCCGCGCGCCGCTCTGAAATTAAAGGCATGGTGTAGCTACGTTCGTGGTCTTTCAAAATAGAGTAAAATTGGAGCGGCGCGCGGCTTAGTTTAGACGAAAAGTTCATTAATTATACCCTTCTTCATCATATATTTTTTTCATATTTTTCAATCTTTCGAAATAGCATATAAAAAAAACAAGCCGCGCGCCGCTCTGAAATTAAAGGTATGGTGTAGCTACCTTCGTTGTCTTTCAAAACAGAGTAAAATTGGAGCGGCGCGCGGCTTAGTTTATACGAAAAGCTCAATAATTATACCCCGCTTCATGATATATTTTTTCATATTTTTAAATCTTTCGAAATAAGATATAAAAAAAAACGAAGCCGCGCGCCGCTCTGAAATTAAGGGTATGGTGTAGCTACGTACGTGGTCTCTCTAAACAGAATAAAATTGGGGCGGCGCGCGGCTTAGTTTAGACGAAAAGTTCATTAATTGTACCCCTTTTCATAACATATTTTTTTCATATTTTTTTATATTTCGAAATAGCATATAATAAAAACGAAGCCGCGCGCCGCTCTGAAATTAAGGTTATGGTGTAGCTACCGTCGTGGTCTTTCTAACCAGAGTAAAATTGGAGCGACGCGCGGCTTAGTTTAGACGAAAAGTTCATTAATTATACCCCTTTTCATCATATATTTTTTCATATTTTTTAATATTTCGAAATAGCACATAAAAAAACGAAACCGCGCGCCGCTCTGAAATTAAGGGTATGGTGTAGCTACGTTCGTGGCCTTTCTAAACAGAGTAAAATTGGAGCGGCGCGCGGCTTAGTTTAGACAAAAAGTTTAGTAATTATATCCCTTTTCATAATATATTTTTTTCATATTTTTTAATATTTCGAAATAGCATATAAAAAAAACGAAGCCGCGCGCCGCTCTGAAATTAAGGGTATGGTTTAGCTACGTACGTGGTCGCTCTAAACAGAGTAAAATTGGGGCGGCGCGCGGCTTAGTTTAGACGAAAAGTTCATTAATTGTACCCCTCTTCATGATATATTTTTTCATATTTTTTAATCTTTCAAAATAAGATATAAAAAAAACGAAGCCGCGCGCCGCTCTGAGATTAAGGGTATGGTGTCGCTACCTTCGTGGTCTTTCTAAACAGAGTAAAATTGGAGCGTCGCGCGTCTTAGTTTAGACGAAAAGTTCATTAATTATACCCTTCTTCATCATATATTTTTTTTCATTTTTTTCAATCCTTGGAAATAGCATATAAAAAAACGAAGCCGCGCGCCGCTCTGAAATTAAGGGTATGGTGTAACTACCTTCTTGGTCTTTCAAAACAGAGTAAAATTGGATCGGCGCGCGGCTTAGTTTAGACGAAAAGTTCAATAATTATACCATCTTCATGATATATTTTTTCATATTTTTAAATCTTTCGAAATAAGATATAAAAAAAACGAAGCCGCGCGCCGCTCTGAAATTAAGGGTATGGTGTAGCTACCTTCGTGGTCTTTCTAAACAGAGTAAAATTGGATCGGCGTGCGGCTTAGTTTAGACGAAAAGTTCATTAATTGTACCCCTTATCATAACATTTTTTTTTCATATTTTTTTATATTTCGAAATAGCATATAAAAAAACGAAGCCGCGCGCCGCCTGAAATTAAGGTTATGCTGGTGTAGCCACTGTGGTCTTTCTAAACAGAGTAAAATTGATCGGCGCGCATTAGTTTAGACGAAAAGTTCATTAATTATACCCATTTCATAATATATTTTTTTCATATTTTTAATATTTCGAAATAGCACATAAAAAAAAAAAACGAAGCCGCGCGCCGCTCTGAAATTAAGGGTATGGTGTAGCTACGTTCGTGGCCTTTCTAAACAGAGTAAAATCGGAGCGGCGCGCGGCTTAGTTTAGACGAAAAGTTTATTAATTATACCCCTTTTCATAATATATTTTTTTCATATTTTTTAATATTTCGAAATAGCATATAAAAAAAACGAAGCCGCGCGCCGCTCTGAAATTAAGGGTATGGTGTAGCTACGTACGTGGTCGCTCTAAACAGGGTAAAATTGGGGCGGCGCGCGGCTTAGTTTAGACGAAAAGTTCATTAATTGTACCCCTTTTCATAATATTTTTTTTTTCATATTTTTTAATATTTCGAAATAGCATATAAAAAAAAACGAAGCCGCGCGCCGCTCTGAAATTAAGCGCATGGTGTAGCTACGTTCGTGGTCTTTCAAAACAGAGTAAAATTGGAGCGGCGCGCGGCTTAGTTTAGACGAAAAGTTCATTTAATTATACCATTCTTCATCATATATCTTTTTCATATTTTTCAATCTTTTGAAATAGCATATAAAAAAAACAAAGCCGCGCGCCACTCTGAAATTAAGGGTATGGTGTAGCTACCTTCGTGGTCTTTCAAAACAGAGTAAAATTGGAGCAGCGCGCGGCTTAGTTTAGACGAAAAGTTCAATAATTATACCCCTCTTCATGATATATTTTTTCATATTTTTAAATCTTTCGAAATAAGATATAAAAACGAAGCCGCGCGCCTCTTTGTAAATTAAGGGTATGGTGTAGCTACGTACGTGGTCTCTAAACAGAGTAAATTAAGGCGCGCGGCCAGTTTAGACGAAAAGTTCATTAATTGTACCTCTTCATGATATATTTCATATTTTAATCTTTCGAAATAAGATATAAAAATGAAGCCGCGCGCGCCGCTCTGAAATTAAAGGCATGGTGTAGCTACGTTCGTGGTCTTTCAAAAATAGAGTAAAATTGAGCGGCGCGCGGCTTAGTTTAGACGAAAGTTCATTAATTATACCCTTTCTTCATCATATATTTTTTTCATATTTTTCAATCTTCGAAATAGCATATAAAAAAAACGAAGCCGTGCGCCGCTCTGAAATTAAGGGTATGGTGTAGCTACATTCGTGGTCTTTCTAAACAGAGTAAAATTGGAGCGGCGCGCGGTTTAGTTTAGACGAAAAGCTCAATAATTATACCCTGGGCTTCATGATATATTTTTTTCATATTTTTAAATCTTTCGAATTAAGATATAAAAACGAAGCCGCGCGCCGCTCTGAAATTAAGGGTAGCTGTGTAGCTACGTACGTGGTCTCTTCAAACAGAGTAAATTTAAGGCGCGCGGGTTTAGTTTAGACGGAAGGTCAGCTAATTGTACCTTTTCATAACATATATTTTTTCATATTTTTTAATCTTTCGAAATAAGATATAAAAAAACGAAGCCGCGCGCCGCTCTGAAATGAAGGGCATGGTGTAGCTACGTTCGTGGTCTTTCAAAACAGAGTAAAATTGGAGCGGCGCGCGGTTTAGTTTAGACGAAAAGTTCATTAATTATACCCCTTTTCATAATATATTGTTTTTATATTTTTTAATATTTCGAAATAGCATATAAAAAAAAACGAAGCCGCGCGTCGCTCTGAAATTAAGGGTATGGTGTAGCTACCTTCGTGGTCTTTCTAAACAGAGCAAAATTGGAGCGGCGCGCGGCTTAGTTTAGACGAAAAGTTCAATAATTATACCCCTCTTCATGATATATTTTTTCATATTTTTTAATCTTTCGAAATAAGATATAAAAAAAACGAAGCCATGTCGCTCTGAAATTAAGGGTATGGTGTAGCTACGTACGTGGTCGCTCTAAACAGGGTAAAATTGGGGCGGCGCGCGGCTTAGTTTAGACGAAAAGTTCATTAATTGTACCCCTTTTCATAATATTTTTTTTTTCATATTTTTTAATATTTCGAAATAGCATATAAAAAAAAACGAAGCCGCGCGCCGCTCTGAAATTAAGCGCATGGTGTAGCTACGTTCGTGGTCTTTCAAAACAGAGTAAAATTGGAGCGGCGCGCGGCTTAGTTTAGACGAAAAGTCCATTTAATTATACCATTCTTCATCATATATCTTTTTCATATTTTTCAATCTTTTGAAATAGCATATAAAAAAAACAAAGCCGCGCGCCACTCTGAAATTAAGGGTATGGTGTAGCTACCTTCGTGGTCTTTCAAAACAGAGTAAAATTGGAGCAGCGCGCGGCTTAGTTTAGACGAAAAGTTCAATAATTATACCCCTCTTCATGATATATTTTTTCATATTTTTAAATCTTTCGAAATAAGATATATAAAAAAACGAAGCCGCGCGCCTCTCTGAAATTAAGGGTATGGTGTAGCTACGTACGTGGTCTCTCTAAACAGAGTAAAATTGGGGCGGCGCGCGGCTTAGTTTAGACGAAAAGTTCATTAATTGTACCCCTCTTCATGATATATTTTTTCATATATTTTAATCTTTCGAAATAAGATGTAAAAAAAACGAAGCCGCGCGCCGCTCTGAAATTAAAGGCATGGTGTAGCTACGTTCGTGGTCTTTCAAAATAGAGTAAAATTGGAGCGGCGCGCGGCTTATAGTTTAGACGAAAAGTTCATTAATTATACCCTTCTTCATCATATATTTTTTTCATATTTTTCAATCTTTCGAAATAGCATATAAAAAAACCAAGCCGCGCGCCGCTCTGAAATTAAGGGTATGGTGTAGCTACCTTCGTGGTCTTTCAAAACAGAGTAAAATTGGAGCGCCGCGCGGCTTAGTTTATACGAAAAGCTCAATAATTATACCCCGCTTCATGATATATTTTTTCATATTTTTAAATCTTTCGAATTAAGATATAAAAAAACGAAGCCGCGCGCCGCTCTGAAATTAAGGGTATGGTGTAGCTACGTACGTGGTCTCTCTAAACAGAGTAAATTTGGGGCGGCGCGCGGCTTAGTTTAGACGAAAAGTTCATTAATTGTACCCCTTTTCATAACATATTTTTTTCATATTTTTTTATATTTCGAAATAGCATATAATAAAAACGAAGCAGCGAGCCGCTCTGAAATTTAGGTTATGGTGTAGCTACGTTCGTGGTCTCTCTAAACAGAGTAAAATTGGAGCGGCGCGCGGCTTAGTTTAGACGAAAAGTTCATTAATTATACCCCTTTTCATCATATATTTTTTCATATTTTTTAATATTTCGAAATAGCACATAAAAAAACGAAACCGCGCGCCGCTCTGAAATTAAGGGTATGGTGTAGGTACGTTCGTGGCCTTTCTAAACAGAGTAAAATTGGAGCGGCGGGCGGCTTAGTTTAGACGAAAAGTTTAGTAATTATATCCCTTTTCATAATATATTTTTTTCATATTTTTTAATATTTCGAAATAGCATATAAAAAAAACGAAGCCGCGCGCCGCTCTGAAATTAAGGGTATGGTGTAGCTACGTACGTGGTCGCTCTAAACAGAGTAAAATTGGGGCGGCGCGCGGCTTAGTTTAGACGAAAAGTTCATTAATTATACCCCTTTTCATAATATATTTTTTTCATATTTTTTAATCTTTCGAAATAAGATATAAAAAAAACGAAGCCGCGCGCCGCTCTGAAATTAAGGGTATGGTGTCGCTACCTTCGTGGTCTTTCTAAACAGAGTAAAATTGGAGCGGCGCGCGGCTTAGTTTAGACGAAAAGTTCGATAATTATACCCATCTTCATGATATATTTTTTCATATTTTTAAATCTTTCGAAATAAAGATACCAAAAGAAACGAAGCCGCGCGCCGATCTGAAATTAAGGGTATGGTGTAGCTACGTACGTGATCTCTCTAAACAGGATAAAATTGGGGTGGCGCGCGGCTTAGTTTAGACGAAAAGTTCATTAATTTATAATTATACCCCTTTTCACAACATATTTTTTTCATATTTTTTTATATTTCGAAATAGCATATAAAAAAACGAAGCCGCGCGCCGCTCTGAAATTAAGGTTATGGTGTAGCTACCTTCGTGGTCTTTCTAAACAGAGTAAAATTGGAGCGGCGCGCGGCTTAGTTTAGACGAAAAGTTCATTAATTATACCCCTTTTCATAATATATTTTTTCATATTTTTTAATATTTCGAAATAGCACCAAAAAAAACGAAGCCGCGCGCCGCTCTGAAATTAAGGGTATGGTATAGCTACTTTCGTGGCCTTTCTAAACAGAGTAAAATTGGAGCGGCGCGCGGCTTAGTTTAGACGAAAAGTTTATTAATTATATCCCTTTTCATAATATATTTTTTTCATATTTTTTAATATTTCGAAATAGCATATAAAAAAAACGAAGCCGCGCGCCGCTCTGAAATTAAGGGTATGGTGTAGCTACGTACGTGGTCGCTCTAAACAGGGTAAAATTGGGGCGGCGCGCGGCTTAGTTTAGACGAAAAGTTCATTAATTGTACCCCTTTTCATAATATTTTTTTTTCATATTTTTTAATATTTCGAAATAGCATATAAAACAAATCGAAGCCGCGCGCCGCTCAGAAATTAAGGGTATGGTGTAGGTACGTTCGTGGTCTTTCAAAACAGAGTAAAATTGGAGCAGCGCGCGGCTTAGTTTAGACGAAAAGTTCAATAATTATACCCCTCTTCATGATATATTTTTTCATATTTTTAAATCTTTCGAAATAAGATATAAAAAAACGAAGCCGCGCGCCGCTCTGAAATTAAGGGTATGGTGTAGCTACGTACGTGGTCTCTCTAAACAGAGTAAAATTGGAGCGGCGCGGGGCTTAGTTTAGACGAAAAGTTCATTAATTATACCCCTTTTCATAATATATTTTTTCATATTTTTTAATATTTCGAAATAGCATATAAAAAAAACGAAGCCGCGCGCCATGGAAGTTAAGGGATGAGAGCTTCTGCGTGGTCTTCCGAAACAGAGAAAATGGAGCGGCTGTGATTAGTTATACGAAAAGTCATTCCGATCCATTTTCATTGATATTTTTTCATCTTTTGCTGATCCGAAATAGCATAAAAAAACCCAGCCGCGCGCCGCTCTGAAATTAAGGGATGGGTAGTACCTTCGTCATTTGCAAAAGGGAAAGAGGAAGGCGTCGGCTTATTTAGGTCTGTGTTCAATAATTTACATTCTTATTTCTATTTTTAGTATTTTTAAATCAAAATGAAATAAGAATAAAAGAAATAAAGCCGCACGCCGCTCTGAAATTAAGGGTATAAATAGAACGTACAATCCTCCTTGAGTTAAAATGAAGAGCATTAGGCTTAGTTAGAGAAGTTTCATTAATTAACCCCTTTTCAAAATTTATTTTTTCATATTTTTTTATATTTCGAAATAGCATATAAAAAAACGACGCCGCGCGCCGCTCTGAAATTAAGGCTATGGTGTAGCTACCTTCGTGGTCTTTCTAAACAGAGTAAAATTGGAGCGGCGCGCGGCTTAGTTTAGGCGAAAAGTTTAGTAATTATATCCCTTTTCATAATATATTTTTTTCATATTTTTTAATATTTCGAAATAGCATATAAAAAAAACGAAGCCGCGCGCCGCCCTGAAATTAAGGGTATGGTGTCGCTACCTTCGTGGTCTCTCTCAACAGAGTAAAATTGGAGCGGCGCGCGGCTTAGTTTAGACGGAAAGTTCAATAATAATACCCCTCTTCATGATATATTTTTTCATATTTTTTAATCTTTCGAAATAAGATATAACAAAAACGAAGCCGCGCGCCGCTCTGAAATTAAAGGCATGGTGTAGCTACGTTCGTGGTCTTTCAAAACATAGTAAAATTGGAGCGGCGCACGGCTTAGTTTAGACGAAAAGTTCATTAATTATACCATTCTTCATCATATATTTTTTTTTCATTTTTTTCAATCTTTCGAAATAGCATATAAAAAAACGAAGCCGCGCGCCGCTCTGAAATTAAGGGTATGGTGTAGCTACCTTCGTGGTCTTTCAAAACAGAGTAAAATTGAAGCGGCGCGCGGCTTAGTTTAGACGAAAAGTTCATTAATTGTACCCCTTTTCATAATATTTTTTTCTTCATATTTTTTAATATTTCGAAATAGCATATAAAAAAAACGAAGCCGCGCGCCGCTCTGAAATTAAGGGCATGGTGTAGCTACGTTCGTGGTCTTTCAAAACAGAGTAAAATTGGAGCCGCGCGCGGCTTAGTTTAGACGAAAAGTTCATTAATTATACCCTTCTTCATCATATATTTTTTTCATATTATTAAATCTTTCGAAATAGCATTTAAAAAAAACGAATCCGCGCGCCGCTCTGAAATTAAGGGTGTGGTTTAGCTACGTGTGTGGTCTTTCAAAACAGAGTAAAATGGGAGCGGCGCGCGGCTTAGTTTAGACGAAAAGTTTGTTAATTTGATCCCTTTTCATTATATATTTTTTGGCAAATTCTTCAATCTTTCGAAATAGCATATAAAAAAACGAAGCCGCGCGCCGCTCTGAAATTAAGGGCATGGTGTAGCAACGTACGTGGTCTTTCAAAACAGAGTAAAATGGGAGCGGCGCGCGGTTTAGTTTAGACGAAAAGTTCATTAATTCTACCCCTTTTCATTATATGTTTTTTTCATATTTTTTAATCTTTCGAAATAGCATATAAAAAAGCGAAACCGCGCGCCGCTCTGAAATTAAGGGTATGTTGTAGCTACGTACGTGGTCTTTCAAAACAGAGTAAAATGGGAGCGGCGCGCGGCTTAGTTTAGACGAAAAGTCCATTAATTATACCCCTTTACATGATATGAGACGAATCGGCATTTCATATATCGAATATCCATTGAATATCCAATATCAAACGAATATCCAATGAATATCCAATATCAAACGAATATCAAATGAATATCAAATGAATATCAAATGAATATCCAACGAATATCCACTGAATATTTTTGAATATTTAACCTTTGTAATCCGAACCTGTGAAATATGAATGTCCAATATCCAATATCCAATATCAAACCCACTTCACACAGCTGTTAGAATGTCGGTAATTTCTCCAACTTGCGCGAACGGGCCCCAAAAGTATCACTCTTACTGATACACTTGGTATCCTTGATTGCCGCTCGCGGCTATATTTAATATTGAGAATTGACTTACCGGAAGTTAACACAGGATGTATGGCGAGCAATGCAACCAACACGCTGCAGAGAAACACTCCCTTAACGTTTGCCATGGTCTTCGGTGTACGACAAGTTCTTGGAATATAAAATATTGTTCATAACACGTACCTGGAAGTTAGTTTAGAATGTCATGAAACCGACTGTGTCATAAAATACATTTGTAATATTCTCTATGCTGCAGCATTGACAGCCCAGAACCATCTAATGTATTCCGCAGAACTGAAGTTTTTATTGCTAATCCATATCTTGTAGAACTCCCAATTCTGTGGGCTTTGTGACATAAGTCATCTTGAAAATATGGTACTCACATGTATGCAGACAGGTGTACGTTTCATCGTGTTTTATGAAGCATGGTCATAAAAACACGTGTCTATCTATTGTAGACTAAATTGTTAACATTCATATACATGTGAGCATATATTCTTGATTCTTTTTCGAGTGTAGTGTACGCTAATATGCCATACTAATCTATATGGTGTACTGTGTCGTAGCTATAGTATACCGTAGTAAATTAATAGTATACTGTAGTGAATCTGGGCAAATATGGCACTTCATAGTATACAATTGTATTGTTGCGTTGTTTTAAAGTAAATCAGGAATATAACATAATGCACCTGGCAAAATATTGTATTTTGTGGAATGCTATTGGATGAGGTACAAAATATTCATTATTCAATCAGATTCAATTTAATTGCCACCTCATGTTCATGGATTTTGGCCCAGCTAACCAATCAACTAACAGAATGACCGCTTCCGGTTTATGTTCTAGGCCTACCATGGCAACCCCGTTCAAGTGCATCAATCCGGGGTGTCACTTATGGGTACAATCCAATCATACTACAGTTCACTTAATGTACTATAACATACACTGTGAACTAGGACAACGTGAGATCGGACATTTTGTGCATTTAACGTAATTTTGCTCGCGTTCGCTTTGGTATGTCTTGTCTGAGCTGTCTAGACTAACGTGCCTTTGCTCACGTTGGGTTCAGCAATCTATCGTCACTTTTCGCGCGCTCATTGAACAGCGAGCAAAGAACGTGGCGATCATCACGCTGTATCGAGCAGTCTTTGTTCACCTGTAATCCTCTTATAATCCGCTGAACGTTCTCTTCCTCACTGCCATCGTTGTCAGCTTAAGCTGGCTAACGCATAAATTATCTTGCCCGTACAAGGTTCAAGCAGCCTTCGCTGGGTTTAACTTATTAAATACCATATGCTCCCTCACTGTTATTCCCACGAGCATGCGCTACTGTATGCTAAAGTCCCCTTTCCGATTTAAGCTATTATGTAACTCTAACCTACAGACCATTTTACAAACACAACCTCGGCAAACATTAAGCTGAATGTAATTATATTCTGGACGTTGAAAGTTGTAATAATATTTATCCAACTTAATTTCCGTTGTACCTTTCTTTTCCATTTTCTGAATAACGTTTTAAATCTGCTGCTATGTAGTATTTGTCACATGGTTTCAATGAATCAGCATTAAACTGGATCAAACGTAATACGCGAATAATTAAACTCTGCAAAGATTATAATTAGCAGGCATATGGTCCAAGAATATTTTCAAATATTACAAAAGACTAACCAGAGAAGTGTTATATTACAGTTACAACAAATGTAGTTTCCCAGACCTGCAATCAGGACATTTGGGCACGCAACATTTGGGCATGCGACATTTCGGTAAGCAACATTTCCGCACGCGACATTTCGGCACAAAATGAAGGGTACGACGTTTCGGCAACTTTTTGTTTCGCCAAAGTAAGCTAAATATAAAAAAAATTAAATTCTTTTTTAACATATTTTAACATATGAATAGATCATTTTAAGGGTTACCAAGTTAAGGATTTTCGTAGTTACCCACGATTATTCGCGACAGTTCGATAACCTTATTTAGACATATTAAGGTTGGTTAATAAAATGACAACATGTCTTTCTAAACCAACTGCATATGTGAAATAAAGTTGCCGAAATGTCGCAGATATTCGCGACCAGAGAATCTACAACTTGCTAACCCCTAAAATGACATGTTTATATATTAAAGATATGTTAAAAAAGATGTGAAAATCTTAAATTTTAGTATAATTTGGCCTGTAAAAAAGGTGCCGAAATGTCGCGTGCCGAAATGTCATACTCTCCACTTTGTGACGAAATGCCGCGTTCCAAAATGTCGCGAATATTCAGAAATAACATGTCTGAAAGTGTTGCTAAATTCAATCCTCGTTGGAGAACGTTATGAAATGCAAAGATGATATATATCTCATTTGAATTCTGTTATATATCGTAGCTTCGATTCCAGTATTAGTAGTTGCAGACTATGTTATATGAAGCTGAGATGTTTTTATTTGTAGGTTATATCATGATTTTTATCTGTAGGTTATATCATTGTGAGCGTGTCGTGGCCGAATGGTTAGAGTGTCTGACTCTGACCCGGAGTGCTACAGCTGGCGTGGGTTCGCGCCTCGCCCAGTGACCGCTTACTCGCCTATTCACAAGGCGCTGGACTGATTCGGTGTCCAGGGTAATATGGACTGATGGTGGAATTAGTTGCTACGCTAGACCTTCGCCAGCGGAGGCACTTGGGGAATAAAGTACCTGGGTGTCTTTCAGTGACCGCTATATAAATCCACTCACAGTAGTACATCGCACACGCCTGGTCAGAAAAAGGGACGGATCCATATGTACAGTCAGGAGGTGTCAATGCACTATAAATAAGTTACTTGCACAGCCTGCACAGCCTGCACAGCAAGGGACCTCGACTGCTACTGACCCTGTCTCGACCACCCTAGTAAGCGGCGGGGTTACTGCAAGCTTCTAAATACCTCTGTAAGAGGGTGCTCCTAGATGAAAGGAGGGATTTCCGAACCAACAACAACGATAGCTCCAATTATCAGATCGTAAGTAGTAGTATAACATCATCTTCGACCCACTTGACCTAATTTTGTAGTGTCACGTGGAGGTCACGTGATCGTAGAGGTCAAGGCCGCTATAGGTCCGTCACGTGACCGGAAATGACCTTTGGGGGGCATGTATTCCTCCGCGGTGATACGGTCGCGGGAGAAGCCTCCGCGGACAGAAAGTAGTCCCGAGAATTCAAATACACGGGTAAGATTCTCCGGGAATGTCCGGGAATCTCCTGGAATGTCCGGCAATCTCCGGGTATGTCCGGTCATCTCCGGCAGAATATAAGGGTCAATAAGCCTGTAATGACAAAGCATCAATGGAATGCATGGAACAGGCTCCGCGACAACATCGCCAGAACTATGCCCAGCATAAATGGCAAGTGGGGAACTCTCGTCATAGCCATACAGTGGGAGAATGGAAAGGGTCCCAGCGGAACTAGAACCCGGGTTACTCTCTCCAGAAGCAGACACGTTATCCACTACACCATACAAACCAAGGTTGAAAATATCCTTATATATCTACCAGAGGGCAGATCACTATACCGCTAGAGTGGATAGGCCCATACTGGCTCAGTGGACAATGTTTAACCTAATGGGAAACCCACACATGCTCATTTGCGGTATGGGTTGTGGGATCTCGTTTTCTTCGTCTTACCACGTAGAACACGATGGGCGGGGTCTCGAAGCTAGGCGGTGAATGTTTTTGAAAAAGTCAATGTGCTCATGCGCACTGGGCAAGTAGCGCTGGGGTGGACGTTTTGGGGTCGAGGTGGGCCCCTAGTGGTCCGATTGGGTCGGGTGAGCTCTCGTGAGGAAGCATCCGACTGGATCGGCTTGACGTGGAACATTCTGCGCATGCGCAGTAGAGAAAGGGTATTGGAATGGACGTGTTGGGGTCTAAGTGGACCCCTAGTGGTCCGATTGGGTCGGATGATGTGTCGTGAAGCATTCGTGAGGGTCCATCCGAGTGGACTAGTGCGTCGTCCGTTTTCAACATTCTGCGCATGCGCAGACAGGGAATTGTGGGAAAAGGGTATGGGAAGGGACGTTCTGGGGTCTAGGTGGTCCACTCTTGGTCCGAATGAGTCGTGGGAGGTATCAGTGTGAAGCTCTCATGAGGAAACGTCCGACTGGATGGGTGTGAGGTGGAACTGACGTCAGTCTGCACATGCGTCAGTCTGCACATTTCTTCGTCTTACCACGTAGAACACGATGGGCGGGGTCTCGAAGCCAAGCGGTTAATGTTTTTTAAAAAGTCAATGTGCTCATGCGCACTGGGCAAGTAGCGCTGGGGTGGACGTTTTGGGGTCGAGGTTGGCCCCTAGTGGTCCGATTGGGTCGGGTGAGCTCTCGTGAGGAAGCATCCGACTGGATCGGCTTGACGTGGAACATTCTGCGCATGCGCATTAGAGAAAGGGTATTGGAATGGACGTGTTGGGGTCTAGGTGGACCCCTAGTGGTCCGATTGGGTCGTATGAGGTGTCATCGTGAAGCATTCGTGAGCGTCCATCCGACTGGACTAGTGTGTCGTCCGTTTTCAACATTCTCCGCATGCGCAGACAGGGAATTGTGGGAAAAGGGCATGGGAAGTGACGTTTTGGGGTCGAGGTGGGCCACTCTTGGTCCGAATGGGTCATGGTAGGTATCAATGTGAAGCTCTCGTGGGGAAGCTACAGTTATAATGTCAAGGGAAAACTATGTCAAAGAAGCCCAAAGGTTACTTGGCAACCCTAAACATTACAAAAAACTGGATGGAGAAATATGGCCCCAAGATCATCCAAGGCTGCTCAACATTGTGGCAGATCTAAATAGGAGGCAAATCATTTTGAACAAACAGTTTGAATACTTAGCACCCAAAAGAGACGCAAGATCGAGACAGTTCTATATCTTACCAAAGATTCATAAACCTATAGATAAGTGGGCAGATAACCTTACACCCCCTGGGCGCCCTATTGTGTCAGACTGTGGGTCAAATTCTTACCACATTTCGGAATACATTGACTACTACTTGAAGCCTATCGCTAACCGATATAGTAGTTATTTGAAAAACACTGAAGATTTCCTGTCAAAACTGTCCAGCATCCAAGCTCCTCCCAACACCTTACTTGTCACTATGGATATTGAATCCATGTACACTAATATTGACATTGATAAAGGTATTCAAGCTGTTAAAGATGCTTTCCAAAGATTTCCCGATCCCAATCGCCCAGACGAAGAACTTTTGGAATTATTAGAAATTAGTCTAAAAGGTAATGACTTCGAATTCAATGGGGAGTTCTATCAACAAATTAGTGGTTGTGCAATGGGTAAAAAGTTCAGTCCAAATTTTGCCACTATCTATGTAGCTCATTGGGAAGAGCAGGCTTTAAGAAAATTAGATAAACAGCCTCTCTTATACCTCAGATATTTAGATGACATTTTTATAATTTATAACCATTCCAAGGAAGATTTCGGAGTATTTTTCGAAACTCTAAATAACCATGACCCAAATATCAAACTCGAAGTAGTTATGCATGACTCTTCTGTGGATTTTTTGGACCTAACAGTTTTTAAGGGACCTGGGTTTCAGAACACTGGATATTTAGATTACAAGGTCTTTTTTAAACCAACTGATACCCACGAACTACTACATGCCAAATCTTTTCACCCGACCCATATATTTAAGGGCATAATCAAATCTCAAATCATTCGATTCCATAGAAATTCAAGCGATATACAGTATTTTCACCACTCATGTGCGATCCTATTTCGGGCCTTGAAACCTAGAGGCTATTCCGCCCGGTTTTTACGGCATATAAAATCTGAAACACTTCGCCAAATCACAAACTGCCAAATAAATGACGTTCGCGAGTCAGAACCGGTTAGGATAAAACATAAACGCCCTAATCATGGCAATGGTAAGACCTCCAAATGTCTAAAACCTCAGTGTAAACTGGACGAAGTAATTGCTACACAATCATCTTTCAAAAGCGAACAGACCAAAAACGAATACAAGCTTAAGGATCAACTAAACTGTGACACAGAGAATGTAATTTATTTAATTACGTGCCGAAAATGCCTGAAACAGTATGTAGGCGAAACTAAGGATAAACTTCGATATCGTGCCAACAGACATAAATCAGACATCAGTCTAGATAATGAAGGCCCGGTCAATGAGCATTTTAATCTACCGGAACATTCATTTCAGCACCATTTTCAAATTATGCCAATAGAAAGAATTCCTACATTTCCAACACAGGAAGAAACTGACAATCACCGCGCACTTCGTGAATCCTTTTGGATCAAAACACTTCAAACACGGCAACCCTTTGGTATGAACATAGACCCAGGTAAAGTTGCTAACAAAGAGTTTATTCCCTTCGTTCTCCAGTATAGCCGTAGGAATGTTGAAGCGGCCCGTATACTGAAGGAGGAATATGAAACACTCCAAACAAAACTCCGCTTGCCATTTAATCTGAGACCTATCATAGCGTACTCAAAAAATCGGAGTTTACGCGATTTATTGGTAAGGAGTAAACTTCATCCGATAACGTGATCATTATCACGTGAAATTCTACATGGCATAAGCTAATATATAGCGGCCCCATTTGAACCCTATACGAAACTTGTCTCTAGGAACATTTTTAAGATAAGAGATTTATAAATCCCTGTGCCCGTGCCTTCCACTTTTGAAAAATGTATATACAGGCCTTGTCTGCAAGATATCTTGAGAACTACTGGACGGAATTTCACCAAACTTGGATGGAAGCTTCAGTGGGATAGCCCCCTCATTTGATTAGGTTTTGGTGTGTGTGCGTGCATTCATCCGTGTCTGGTGTCCGTCCGTCCGTCCATCTACTTGTACATGTATATACAGGCCTTGTCTGCAAGATATCTTGAGAACTACTGTACGGAATGCCACCAAACTTGGATGGAAGCTTCATTGGGATAGCTCTCTCATTTGATCAGGTTTTGGTGTATGTGTGCATGCATTCATCCGTGTCCGGTGTCCGTCCATCCGTTTATCTACTTGTACATGTATATACAGGCCTTGTCTGAAAGATATCTTGAGAACTTCTGCACGGAATTTCACCAATCTTGGATGGAAGCTTCATTGGGATAGCTCTCTCATTTGATCAGGTTTTGGTGTATGTGTGCATGCATTCATCCGTATCCGTCTGTCCGTCCATCTACTTGTACATGTATATACAGGCCTTGTCTGCAAGATATCTTGAGAACTACTGCACGGAATTTCACTAAACTTAGATGGAAGCTTCATTGGGATAGCTCTCTCATTTGATCAGGTTTTGGTGCATGTGTGCATGCATTCATCCGTGTCCGGTGTCCGTCCATCCGTTCATCTACTTGTACATGTATATACAGGGCTTGTCTGCTAGATATCTTGAGAACTACTTGACGGAAGTTCGCCAAACTTGGATGGAAGCTTTATTGGGATAGCCCTCTCATCTGATTACGTTTTGGTTTGTGTGTGCGTTCGTCCATGTTCGGTGTCCGTCCGTCTGTCCATGTACTTGTACATGTATATGTATATACAGGCCCTTTCTGCAAGATATCTGAAGAACTACTGGACAGAATTCCACCAAACTTGTATGGAAGGTTCATTGGGATAGGCCCCTCATTTGATTAGGTTTGGGTGTGTGTGTGCATTTATCCATGTCCATTGTCCGTCCGTCCATCTAATTGTTCATGTATATACAGACCTTGTCTGAAAGATATCTGGAGAACTACTCGACGGAATTTCACCAAACTTGGATGGAAGCTTCATTGGGATAGCCCCTCGTCTGATTAGGTTTTGGTGTGTGTGTGCGAGCGTCGTTCGTGTCCATCCGTCCGTCCATCTACTTGTACATGCATATACAAGCCTTGTCTGCAAGATATCTGGAGAACTACCCCACGGAATTTCGCCAAACTTGGGTGGAAGCTTCATTGCAATGGGCTCATCTGATTAGGTTTCGGTATGCATGCATGCGTTCGTCTGGGTATGTTGTCTGTCTGTCTGTCTATCTACTTATACATGTATAGACAGGCCTTGTCTGTAAGATATCTGGAGAACTACTGGACGGAATTTCCTCGAACTTGGATGGAAGCTTCATCGTGATGGCCTCTGGTGAACTTCACCAGACTTGGATGGAATCTTTATTGGAATGGTCTCCGCATCTTATTATGTTTTGATGTGCGCGTATACTATAGGTGTGGCTCTTGTATGTTTTGCATCTTTGCTATAATGTGATCAGTTTCTTTATAGTTGATGCTTCATGTATTTCACATTGGCTGGACGCTGTAGATGTCGGCAATCCACTCATTGCTATATACATCCCGACTCCTCACTGGGTGACTGCAACAATGAAAATCGCCTCTTTGTAATTAATATTTTTAGATGCGCAGCTTTGTTTAGGATACTTATTGCTACATTCATTTTATAGCACTTTCCCTTAAAGTATGTGCCCACTCAAGGCAAGGTGGAAGGTTGGGGGAGACGTGTGTTTTTGCTTAAAAAAAACACCAGCGTAGGCTTCATCCCGGAGCGGCAACTCAAGGGTCAAAGCGGAAACTCTAGTTTTACAATCTGACGTTTTATTTTTTCCGTCAGGATACCAGATGACAACACACACAGATAAAACCTTTCTTAGATAATATTTCACTGTCAGCTACGGAAGTGAATGACCCTTCGCTCCAGAAGTCGATTTCTCGCTGCATTATATCTGAGTTGTCGGCGTATTTTTTTATGGAGAAACTGCTATAGAAAACTAAACCGCTAATAACCTCTCCCTCGGCGCTGAACAAGATGAATTTAAAAGTGGACACACAAAACATTATTTTGGCAACATGCCAAACGGGGCTATCACCAAGTGCCTCCAATCAAAGGTTCTCGAATTTGGGGATGCATGCTGATATCAAAATACGATCGAGTTTAGCATGCGAGATCTATGGCATCACGTTTCGTAGCTTGTGTCTCATCTCGCTTAACCAAGGGCTAGGGGTCGCTGGAAGCCAAGTACTTCAAGATCCTCATGGTGTTCAACCCAGACTGAGATACAGCATTTCCCAGATAACGAAAATCATATGAATTAAGGTTACAGTATCGGGTCGAAGCTTCAAAATCTCGATTTTTGTTTTTTGTCTTATACCAGAGTACACCGTCAAATCTACAATTTGGGGGAATAAGAAATTATGAAAATTAGTGCATTGTAGTAAAAAAACATGACTTTTTAAAACTCAAACCATTCGTGGTGCAGTAGTGCTGATTTGGTTTGTGGCCGTTTTCTCCGTTTAGTTTTTCGCCAAAAAGTGTTTTTCCCGTTCTAATTTCTCTCTTGTTATTTGATGTACAAACATGAACTTTGGACACAATATTCCAATCATGTAGATCTTCCAAAATTTGCCTCAAATGTTATAAGTTCGGCCCTGTTCATGAATTATTTATGATTAAGTGGAGAGGGGTCGAGTTTTTGTAGATTTTTTCAATCTTCCAACTTTGCATGACGATAAAATAACTTCTAGGCCCTAACTAAAAAACCCGAGGCAATCTATTTTTATTCAAATGTTAAAGTTAATTATTCCATAAATTCCAGTTTGTTTGATGAAAACTGAGAGAGTTATTAGCGCGTGATTTTGAGGACTATACTTTTCTAAATGACGTCATTTATCTTTAAATAAATCGAATCTTGTGATAAATTCGAGAAAGTTATTTATTTATCTAAATGCTTTGAATCAAGGGCTTTTATAAAATGTATAGTTTGTATGGACACTGGCCCATAATAAAGCAAAATTGTGATATGTACACGTAAGCAACTGGGACCCGACACAGTAACCTTAAGAATTACAAGCGTCTAGTCCGTCATTCATAATCCAGCCGTCGTCCATTAGAGAATATCCGCGTCCATAATCCAAAGACCTATTCCATATTCCATATAACAGTATTAGCACCAAATTCAAAAAGACAATCATTGCATACATAAACATAGGCTTGTTTCCTGCAAGAGAGATCGAAGCGGTCAACAGTTTTCAATGATGCCGGCAAGACATCATGATGTTCCAAAAATCGTCACCTAAAGAATGATGTATCTCAGTCACGCTATGATTGTGCCTGTTCATATGAGTACCATGAGGATCTTGAAGTACATGGGTTCGTACGGCCCCTAGCCCCGGGTTAAGCGGAATTAGACACAAGTTACGAAACGTAGCGCCATAGATCTTGCACGCTACGTTCGTATTTTGCTATCAGCATGCGATATGTATCACCAAATTTGAGAAACTTTGAGTGGAGGCGCTTGGTGGAATAGCCCTGTTTTATCAGTTTCTGTAACAATGTTTTGTGACGTTGATTAAAATCATCACATTTAACACAGGATCTAGCAAATGCTACTAAGCGAGATATGTATACTGATCAACAATAAGGATCTGATATGCATGTATTTGGGATATCGCAATATC
The DNA here is from genome assembly GCA_036873755.1 of Hanleya hanleyi. Classification (NCBI taxonomy): domain Eukaryota; kingdom Metazoa; phylum Mollusca; class Polyplacophora; order Lepidopleurida; family Hanleyidae; genus Hanleya; species Hanleya hanleyi. The sequence continues at coordinate 43,972 of JAVTVY010045494.1, forward strand.
TTCCCAGGATAATTGAAAACAGCTGACCGCTTCTCTCTTACAGGAAACTAGCATATGTTTATGTTAACTATAACCTTTTTTTGGTATTCGGTGGTAATGCTAATAAATAGTAAGGTCTTTGGAATCTGGACGCGAAAATTCTTTAATGGACGACGGCAGAATAACGAATGACGAAGCAGACGCTTGTTTTCAAATGCCAAATCAATTCAGTTGCAAGATTGAAGCGTTATTACTCCTCAGCCCATCGGATTGCAGGGTCTTATAATCGGTACGTACCCCTGGTCGTACTTTCGTATGGTCGTTCTTCCCTCAACAATTTCATGTCCGGACCATTTCTCAGTTATTATTTGATGAACACCTTGGAAACTCACATGAAATATGCTGATTACCTTGCAGGTGTCAACCGTCAGGTTCGTTACGCAGGTCTTTGATATATGTTGGCATTTGTGGGAAGTTGATGTTTGGTCGACATCGGGCCTTACAGACTAGTCTTTTGTGTTAAATGCCGTCATTTCCATCTGACGACGATACAGCTCACCGATCCCCAGTGTACGAGTTGTCACAGCGACACAGCTCACCAATTACCAATATACGAGTTGTCGGAGCATTTTCGTCATAGCTCTCTAGATTTGTATCTAATAGCGCTTATGCCGGTGCTAGGGGGGGCCGTGTGGTCATGTCATTCAAGTTGCCACATGAACAGGTACAATAAAAGCGTAACTGAGATACAACACATATCACGAATCGTTAGATTCTTGGTATGTGCTTAAAAATAGGTTAACCAGAAGACTATACTGTGAAGCCATGTGACTCTGTCAGTATGTCGGCACCTCTTCCCACTTCCCTTTATATGTGTTGTAATTTCTATGATTTTCCACGGAGTGCCCTTTGAGTCAATAATTTCTTGTCGGGACCATACCTTGATACTACTGGATGGACAACTTCGAAAGTTCGGACAACTTTTATATGAAATATATTTAGCCCCTTTCTTTAAGGTTGTTAACGCGCTTCAATGATTTTCCAAGGAGTATTGGTCCTTTATCGCGTGTGTCAAAGATTCGTTATTCGGTTGCTTTACTATGTAATGGACAACTTCTAAACTAACATGGGAGGTGTCTGTTATCAGGTAGATATGCACTGTCGGGTGTTTTACCCATTTCATTGAATATCCACCGAGTTTTGTCTCTTATCTTATGCTGTTATTCTCTCAACAGGATAGTCATCTAGAGATGGATTTGGATTGTTGAATATTTCTGCCGGTTGGCTGCCAATGGAGAAATGAACACTGGCACAAAACCGGAAGTGAGGGTTATATGACCAAATTGATATTTCGACGAGCTAGATATACAGAGAATATTAAAACTGGAAGGTTTAGTTGGCCCTGCGTGCCTGTCATTTTGAATTGAACCAATAGTTTTTAAGCGGAAGATTATGTGAATAGTCCAAACGTGAGCCTAGAATGGAAGGCTATGACGTCGAAGTTAGATTAAGAGAAATCAATTTTTGAAATACAAACACCTTGAATGTGGTAGAAAATAATGGAAATTGTGCTTCGAATGTTCCCATGGTAGATATTTTTAATGGAATAATCATGCTGTTCGCTGTGGACTACTCGGATCACTTCAAATGGGCCTCTTAGTATGTTAAGGTATAATGTGAAAGATCTAACTTTGGTCAAATGCGTACGTTGAAGCATTAAAACAAAGCTGAGAAAGCAAACTTCCAGGTATATGTTTCACGGTCTTGCCTTCGAAAGCTGTCAATCTATATCAAATATAACAATACCGAAAATATTTCAAGGAAAAGGACATATTTGTTAGGAATAGGAGGCTAATGGTCAAACTTTAGCCGATAAATTTAGTTTACCATCAAATATTATTGCTGTTCCTCACAACACAGTGTCAATTTTAGACTACAAAACTTTTAATTTAAGGCATATTTTGTTCAGATCTTTCAGTCGAAGGATTTGAAAACAATTCTAAAAGTGAAAGTAAAAGATATGTTACATGAGGTAGTTCGTTGAAGCGTAGCAATTGCTGCTGCTGTGTAGAATCTTGTTGATGAACCACACAAGAAACTAACATTTAGACAAGTTATATATTTTCTAATATCTGTGTATTGAGGAAAGTTGAATTGTGTGATAATTTTTCTTAATCTGTTCTGGATAGCGCTCTGTGAGAAGATGTCCTCGTTAATAAATTCTAGAACTCTCAAGAGGCACGCTTATTTTAGACACATAATTATGTACCATGTTGTTTTCAGACTTCGTGGGAGTTACTATTAGAAGGCCAATCTTAACATCGTAGGATCTTTTTAACCAGCAAGGATTTCATTCAATTCATGACCGATAGCTTATTCAAAGCGAGAGAAATTAGTTACAGTCGTTCTACTCAATATTAGTTGTTACAACATTTTGAAGTCGATCTAATTATATGGATCGCCTTAGCAATCACGGGCACCAATGCGTTTTTTTCACAAGACAATCAAGTTGCCGCATTTCCATTTGCAAATTTGAGATGATCAATCAAATGTTTCTATAAAACTCCTCTTGAGAAGTCTTTAGGTTCTCAGGAAAAATACTGTTCTTTTAAAATAAGAAAATATATTTTTCGGCTTTCACTATCAGCTAGGATTACTGCTTATCAGATCCGCATTATTCCATCCAAGGTAAGATTAATCTCTGTATCTCAGAATACGTGCTGCTGGGATACATACCATTTTTTATTTCAGTAATGAAAAAAGTTCAACAGTGTGTTTTGCGATTTTTTCACATAATGTTTTTTTTAAGGTTATAATTTATATCATACAATCCTCGCTTGTTCGTTCCACGCTCGCTATATAAATCGTTTTAACATTCCCATTAAATAGTAGTCAGCAGCTTTACTGGTTTTGGTTTTTACAACGTTACATATTCTACTCTCTCTATCCAGCTTTGCCGAATTAATTTGGTTTAATTGCCGCGAATGGAGAATATATTTATATCTTCGGAAAATTCTAAACCATTGTAATTTTATTTCTTCATCATTCCAAATAAATAATACTCTATGACTTGCATTTTTTTCTTTTCTATAGATTCTTTCAAATGCATAACCTCTTCTAGACAATCGGCGATAAAATTCACGTTTAGTTTATATTCGCAAGAACCAGTTTATAATGGACAGAAATTGATTATCGTACACCGAACCTCAATAGCTCGTCCATAATATTCGTAGGCGATTAAGAGACGGCGTTGTGGTATATATAGCTGTTTTTACGTGTAAGACAAGAATGTGTCTTGCAAAAAAAAAACATTTGGAGAATTCTTCATCATCACATATTCACTCATCATCCGAGCGCATGGTACCATCATGCGTGGACACTTCTGTACGTAATGATGTGGACACAGGTGTCGTCTGAGTATATTAGGGCGTCTGCCAAATGATCATATCCGATTGGTCTCGTGAGATTCGAGATCAGCGCAATCACTTGCATAGAGCGGAGACATACATGTACCTCCAGAAAGCGATGGATTGACATGATCCTATGGTTAACCTCCAAGCGACCCCATCGCAAAATAGAAAACACTATTGTCTATTTGAACTACTGCCGATTTTGTTTCTTCCAAGTATAATTTTAAGCTGTTTGTAATATAGATTGTCTTAAGACAAAAAGAGTGTGATAAAGAAAGCAGCTAATTTCCAAAACTCATCTCGGTTTCATCTCGTGCAGTATGTCACAGCCATGCCTCTTCTGTACTGTAATGTTCGCTTCCCAGGTCAATATTTAAAACCAGATATCTTCGTTGGCTCGTTTATACGGAGCGGTCATGTGACAATCTTTTTGGAAACTGGAATAGGGCCACTAACACGGAGAATGAAGTCAGTCTGTTCAGTGTAATGCAATGAGAAATCCGCTTAGTTCGGTGAGATGATATTCATTAGGTGTATCGAGGGTTCAACATTTCATAGAATAATATCGACCGTATGCTTCCTAATATTCTGCTTCGATAGAGATGTTCCGTGATGTTTTGTATACTGTTGCTTACCCATATGGAATATTCTCTCGTCAGTATTTTCTCTTAATTAAAGGATTTCCGCTATACACATTTAGGGACCACCGCTGCCCATCGAAAGACAAATTCATCGCTATCTTGCTAGTAATACATACGTTTATCTTTTGTATTTATCTTGGTTTTTGTTGAATTTAGCAATACCTGTATCACAACCTCCTATATTGAACAAATTCCATTACACATGTCTGGCGCCGGATTCTTCTTCACATCCTACTCAATAGTAGTACTCTCCCGGCCAAGGGATAGGTGATTAGCGATAGTCACGAAAGATATGACCACAATAATCATGAACATGTGCCATATCTGGTCGGAAGCTCCAGTCATTCGATTGTTGGCACCCACACTGAGAGACGAACAAAATACAGGAATTTACGCTAGACTTATACCATGAATCGGAAAATGATTTTCTTCAGACGATGCATAGTGGAGAGGTAAATGGCACTCAAACTAATTTTTCATGAAACACTCTAACATCACTTTAACCGACTATTTTTGTCTATGAACCACAGGCAGTACTTGCCCACATTTTCCTCACAGGAGAGATCTCGGTCAAGCATGGTCATTGATAATGGAATCCGCTTGCGGAGTAGAGTCTGAAGCTAAACAAAACTCAATGACGAGCTAGAAAAGAGTGTCTGATGATAGAAACAATAGAACCGTATACTTGCATGTATTTGTGAGAGTTGGTTGTGACTGATATTGAACTGTACACGGAAAAACTTAAAGAGGTTCACATTAACGTCAATAAATGAACAGATACAAGGATCATTTTCTTTCTTGTGATATTTTTAGCTATGAAGTCAGAATATTACGCGACCATTTTTAATTTACCCATGGGAGTCTTGTCTGGGGGATGTAAGTAGGCTGAAAATCAGCCCAATATGATAAGCTACAATGTTACGAAGTGTCCGGTCCCAATGTTGTGTCGTTCCGAAGATCTGTTAGAAAGGAGGGGTCTAAAGAACCCAACTCGGCCTTTTATGGATGAAATCTCCTGCATAGATCCTAGGGTACTCACAAACGGATGATCTATTAAACAAAACAGAAATAATTCACTAAATCGATGTGGTATACACCCGTTATATCCCTATGCTATTCAGCTACTACTATGGTGGAGAATAGGCCTATACTATATACACTGTCTTCTATTTCTTCATTTTCTAGAATATTACATATTTCTGTGCGATATGAGAGCACACGCATATTTCGAGTGTGTGAGAAAATTTTGAGGTTAATAAGAAAAGATTTCATTACTTTAGTAATAATCCATTTATTACATTTCAAAATAATACCGTAACGGTTGTGACGCAAAATCCATTTACCGAGTCAGATAGTTCTATTTGGAACCCATGTTTACTCTGGTCGGTATAAAAACTGTTAGGAGATAAACATGTAAAGTGAAATGTTCGAGATAAATGGAAGGATATATCCGTTGAAGCTGGAAGCATGTGGATGAAACCAGATTCACTTCGTTATTTGTTTGGAGCGATATGCAAGAGGTGGGGAATAATTGATGACGTCTGGTGACTAAAAAGCAACCATATGACTCCACAGGAAAGATTTCCTCGGTAACTCACAGTCAGACCCGAGAATACGGTGGATTCTCGGATGTAGCCTTAGTCTCTCAGCCGCGCTTTTATTGCAACTGTTCATGTGAAGAATGTGAAGTATTCACACGGCCCATAGCCTCGGCTTAAGCTGAATTAGATGCGCTAGCTCGAGAGCTGTGATGACAGATCAGCTCAAACAAATAACTCGTTTGATCGTAATAGATGAGCATCGAGGACGTCGATGAAATAAACGCCTCAACATGCGATAAACCTGGTAAATGTAAGAATATCCAGAAAAACTATCCTGTAAAGTCCGACGTCGTACGGCTTAAATTTCCCATCAAAACATTAAAACTTCATATATTTGTCGAATGACATTTGCAGAGGGCGGACCTCGGGACTAACAGTCCACCAGCAGAATCCTACCATATACAGGTACTAAATTGGAGCGATATGCAAGAGGTGGGGAAAGTTGACGACGTCTGGAGACTAAAAAGCAACCATATGACTCCACAGGAACCCTTCCTCGGCAACTCACATTCAGACCCGAGAATACGGCAGATTCTCGAATGTGGCCTTAGTATCTGAGGGGCGCTTTTATTGCAGTTGTTCATGTTTGGACTGTGAAGTATTCTCACGGCCCCTAGCACCGGCTTAAGCGAAATTAGATACGCTAGCTCTGGAGCTGGGATAACAGATCAGCTCAAACAAATAACTTATCTGATCGTAATGGATGAGCATTGAGGACGTCGATGGAATAAACGCCTCAACATGCGGTAAACCTGGTAGATGTAAGAATATCCAGAAAAACTAATCTGTGAAATCCGACGTCACACAGCTTAAATTTAGCACCAAAACAATAAACCTACATATATTTGTCGAATGACATGTACAGAGGGCGGACCTCGGGGACTAACAATCCACCAGCAGAATCCTATCAAATACAGGTACTAAATTGGAGCGATATGCAAGAGATGGGGAAAATTGACGACGTCTGGAGACTAAAAAGCAACCATATGGCTCCACAGGAAACCCTTCCTCGGCAACTCACATTCAGACCCGAGAATACGGCAGATTCTCGGATGTAGCCTTAGTATTTGAGCGGGGCTTTTATTGCAGTTATTCATGTGAAGACTGTGAAATATTCCCACGGCCCCTAGCACCGGCTTAGCGGAATTAGATACGCTAGCTCTGGAACTGTGATAACAGATCAGCTCAAACAAATAACTCATCTGATCGTGATGGATGAGCATCGAGGACGTCGATGGAGTAAACGCCTCAACAAGGGGTAAACCTGGTAAGTGTAAGAATATCCAAATAAAAACGAACCTGTAAACGGTCATAAGACGTCATACGGCTTAAATTTCCCACCAAGACAATAAACCTACATATATTTGTCGAATGACATGTACAGAGGGCGGACGTCTGGGACTAACGGTCCACCAGCAGAATCCTACCATATACAGGTAATAAACTGAAGCGATATGCAAGAGGTGGGAAAAATTGACGACGTTTGGTGACTAAAAAGCAACCATATGACTCCACAGGAAAGCCTTTCTCGGCAACTAACATTCAGATCCGAGAATACGGTGTATTCTCGGATGTAGCCTTAGTATCTCAGCCGCGCTTTTATTGCAGCTGTTCATGTAAAGACTGTGAAGTATTCACATGGACCCTGGCACCGGCTTAAGCGGAATTAGACACGCTAGCTCGGGAGCTGTGATGACAGATCGGCTCAAACAAATAACTCATCTGATCATAATGGATGACCATCGAGAACGTCGATGGAGTAAACGCCTCAACATGGAGTAAACCTGGTAAATGTAAGAATACACAGAAAAACTAACCTGTGAAGTCCGACGTCGTACGACTTAAATTTCCCGCCAAAACAATAAACCTACATATATATTCAGGGCTGGATTCCTCTTCACATCTAACTCAATAGTAGTGCCTTACCAGGGAGGGGATCGGTCATTAGCCATAGTCACGAAAAATATGGCTAGATGTTTATAATAGGTTCATGAAAATGTACCCTACCTGTCATTGGGTTGCCGGCATCCACACTGAGAGACGAGCTGAATGCAGGGATTTACCCAGACATATATGAATATTGAAAGGACGATGGACCCGAACTACTGAGCAGCGAAGGTAAATGAAACCATATGACGAATGGAGAAAGAGTGTCTAATAGAAAACAATAGAACCGTATATATTTGGAAGTCGGTTGTGACAGATAATCGAACTATACACAAGATAACTTATTCTGTCGTAACGTACGTGACATCCGCTTAGCACTCAAGACGTCCAAGATGAACATCTCCCTTACAAACATAAATGTGGGGATTGCGTAGAGAAAGTGTGGGGTATTGGTGGGCGCGTGAGGTTCGTGTGGGGCGAAGCGTGGTTTGGAACTTTCCTCGTGGGGACAACGTAGGGTTTGTGTGGGGAAGCTGTCCACGGTTATGCAAATTTAGCATAAATATGGGGATTATGTAGCGCGGATGTGGGGATTATGACGGGTGAATGGGCGACAGTTCTGAGAATTCAAAGTCCGTGTGGGGATGATGTAGGGCATACCTGTATCTGCTACATATTCAAAGTGTAACGTGGGTTGGTGTAGGGAAAATGAACTTCGGAGTTAATCGACTGAGTTGTTTGTAGGGATTATGTGGGGTGGATATTTTCAGCGCTCGTAGACAAAGTCCAATGTAGGGAATGTGCCGGGCTGTGCTGAAAGTTGAAGTCCGGCGTGGGGATGATGTAGGGCAAAATGCTCGCCGTTTTCATACCTTAAGATAAACGTGGGGATTTTGTTGGGCAAGCATTCTTCCATGCATAGCCTAAGACGATAGTGGGGTTGAAGTGGGGCGATATTTTATTTGCACATATAGTGTGAGATAAATGTGGGGATCATGCAGGCAGACTGTGAACTCTGTTTTCTTAAAACGGTAAAGATTTTTTGGGCAGTTTCAGTAAGACGGATCCGCCACCCCACACAGTCAGAAAAAAGGTGATGGGCCATCACCTTTTTGGGGTGATGGGGTCTGGTCATCACCCTTTTAGGGTGATGAGAAAAGTTGACGTCAAAATCCATCCCCCTAAAAAGGTGATGAAACCAGGCCATCACCATAAAAGGGTGATGAGATCCAGTCTCACCCTTTTAGGGTGATGAACGACGAGTGGCCATCCTTGGTCATCACCCTGAAAAGGTGATGAAATCTCATCACCTTTTTAGAGTGATGACAGATGAGTGGTCAGACAAGATCATCACCTTTACAAACAGTTATATCCAAATAAATATTGGTTTCCTAAAATATATTTACCTCTACAAAATTTCTGTAATATGTCAGTTTCATTATACTGTAAATTGATATAATTTGTAATTTTACCCATATTAAAATGAATATGATCATTTTTTTTTACAATACACGACTCCACGGTTCCGCGGCTGAGTGACCTACTTTCGAGTGGAACGTAAATGTGCTGCCTAGCGGGCTCATTTCTTCGCTAGTTTTCTTCGGAGCTCTTGCGCGTTTGGAGTTAGATTCGTGTGTTCAGAACAGGTCTACACATCTCACAACTTATCAAGTTTACAAGTAATTTACGCTCTAAGTATTATGTTTTTGATCAACTACAGCGAACCACAGTGTAAGTATTTTGTTTCATGTTGACCGGTAAATGTATGTTCTCTTGTAAATCAGTCAAACGAGTTCAGCCTGTCTGTTCAGACACGTGTTAGCGTTACAACAACGACACCAATGTTAAGGGTCCGCTAGTGTAGAGATGGCACAAAAAGAAAACGGCCGACTCGAAAGACGTACTGTTGGTAAAAATGAAATAATACCAAAACAGTACTACTCCCAAAAGTAAAAATTTCACAAAATGAAGAAAAGATTATGAGATAATTAAAACGAAACATTAGTTTGGCGGGGAAGAAGTTTTAGTGGGATTTAAGAAAACATCAACATAGACTACGTGAAGTACACAAAAACTCACCAACAATAACACAGAATTGTCCAAAACATCAACAGGAAGTAGAACTGAGGAATAAGCTTCTGGTATTTGTGAACAATCCCTTAAAAAAATCATCTCAATGTTGAATATCAGCAGTGAAAGTTCAGCTAGTCCATTTGAAGAACGACATATTTACAGCAATGGCGGCCACGAACTACTTCTGCTGAAAACCACATTAACCCCTTCTTCCCTCTGGCAAGGTGTACCACCACAATAACTCCCCTATGTACAGAGTTGCCCCCCTTGATGTGTCAGTCAACCTTCTCTGAAAATATAGAATGCATCACCATTGTAAGATCACAAATCATATAGATTTAACATTTAAACAATCTGAAAAAACCCACAAAAAACAATTAATAAAGAAATAAAAAAAAACATAAAAAATAAACAAGTATTATGTGTACAATAAATGATTGTATAATATGAAATTGGTAAAGAATGTGTATAGTAAACTTGATTTCAATATGATATGATGTCTGTAAATAGGGGTTTGCTACATGTAGGAATGAAGATAATGAACATAAATGTTATGAGTATACATGGGTGTGTGGATATTTCCCCGTGCAGACATTTCCCCCTGTTGAGATTCCCCCCCTTCGGACATTTCCCCCTTGGACATATTATTGTTCTATGACAGTATACAAATGGGTAACAAATCTGAAATATTGACATAAACAATTTCGAGCATTTCTTTCTTATCATTTTTCTACATTTCTGTCATTTGACATAATAAACAATGGTATACGTAGTAATAACTATCACACAGTGATAGATTAATGTTTTTTATACATAACATACCCGGCTTATAGCGTTGGACACACCGGTTCTCGTCAGATCACAGAAGTTATTCAACGTCAATCTCGGTCAATAGTTGGATGGGTGCCCGGGTGGTGTACTGGCTGGGATGATCAGTCTCCAGGGGAATAGGAACTGTGAGCACTCTCGTGTTCTGGCACATGTAGGCACCGTCCTGACTAAAGCAAGGTTGAAAACGACGTTAAACCCTACTACTCCCTCCCATCATGTTAATTAACTATTTAGTGTCACAAGTTTAGGGTATTAACTATCATATAGTGATCAACTGCATTCATATATACATTGTAGCATCAATTTGTTTTTTTTTCTTATAATTTGTCATCATTAAACAATAGTATAGTACAAGTTAATAATGGCAGTGTTAATATATTTGAAACATAACATACCAGTGTATTAAACTTGGGAATTAAATTATCAAAATGAGGTGAATATTATCATATTTGCCATAAAATATCTTCCAACAATGTCTATTTTGTCTTCATTGAAACCATAGCGTATTGTCTGAAATCATATCCAATTTACTGGAAGTCGTAAAATAATGAAAATATATTCCTCAAAATCATACTTTTTTTTATTTCATTCTTTGTTACAAATTTTTATTCAATCATACAAATATTGCAAATCCTGTTAACTGCATCTTGGAAATATATAGGGAGGGTGAAATCACGTCAAATTAAGCTGAATGAAAATAATAAATTGTTTTCGTCAATATCTTAACTGTTACACATTCGTACAAAGTCATACCATAAAATATATAAGAAGGGGGAAATGACTGGTTTATGGAGAGAAGTGGGGGGGGATGTCTTCAGGGGAAATGTCCTGCATTCATATACATGCATATGAGACAAGACAATGATGAATCACATGTCTATCAAACCAGGTGCATATTGTCTCGCACATGACATGGCATCAGTGGTTATATTTGCAGATATTTTTAAAATAATACATGTATATGTTGTGAATAAACATGTACATGTATACATCGACCGGTGATGTGTACACGGCAAGGGGTTAACTCGGTGCAACTGTCACATACACTTCTCATTTCATATGCCGATCTGATGATTGTTTGTACGTCTATATCCATCAGATTTATTAAATAATTGCATTACATACCGATAGAGTCATTCATTTGAACTAAACTTACCAAATTATCCATCAATTCAAGGAATAATGTCCCGCAAACTTCGCACACAATATCAGAACAATGCAGTCAGCCTCACCGGAAGTGCGTCGTTCGGCGCTGTTCACGGTGCGCGAAAGAGATAGTTCCCTGGGTTGGAGACCAAATATCGTGCAATTTGTAGATCGAAATAATTTAATATTTATAAATGTAATTTTCCAATATGAATGAAAGTCATTTTCAAAGAAAAATAATTTACATTTGCTGCGGGATAGTTGTAACCTGATATTTGTTTACGCCATGCTGCTCGACAGAGCGGGTGCTTCAGCGATAGTGTGTGTTTTCAATCTGGATTTCCTTGGCCAACAGCAAATTTCAACTTACCACAGTATGTATTACGTTTCGTAATCACTTTAGGTTTCTTTTCACACCCTTTGAATAGCTGTCAACTCGAAATTGTAATGATGCACATGTCCAAACACAGACGACTTAGTCACACGCGTTCCCAAAATCAAAATGGCCGCCCACTGCAGAAGTAGTCCATTTTCAAAGCCATCCACATAACCCCTACCACTGTTTAGGTGTGATATTTGGACAATCGTGATTTGTCCAATCCATGTTTCAGATTTTTATGTATTTGATAGGTGCAAATTGATGACTATAAGTAAGTTGCTGTGTACGGCAAATCCGACATGTTCCACTGCTTGGCTTTCATAATTATTTTTATGTTTCCTCTGTGTTTGTATGTCTTTATTTTGCTGGTAATACGGTTAGTATTCTGTGAAATTTACACTGTTCAACATTGTGATGTTGTCATATAATTCCACTTTTACCGACATACTGTCTCTGAAGTCGGCCATTTTTTTTCCTGGTTGGAGTCAGGCTAGCAAACCCTTAAATGAAAACTATGCTATACATGTTAAATTCACGTCTGTGCTATGAACCAAGAGTAAGATTAATGACTTGGATGAGGTTTATTTTCACATTGCCGTAACCTTTATTCAGTTAAAGACTCGAGGTTAAATCATTCATGTCAAAAACAGATTATTGTTATCCTTTGTTTACATCTCATCAGTCAATGTTGGTCATTCCTCTCAAACCTGTATTTTTATTTTGTTTCAGTCATTTACCTCCGTCACAGAGGTTTCCCCAATAAACGTATTGAACAGGATACGCCTTCTTGCTTCAGTTACATTTAAATCTAGACGAGGTTATCTGAAAAGTTAAATCCCCACACTGCCAGGGGTGAGGCAGTACAGTAAACAAAGCAACGTGGCGCGCTACAGCATTGCTGAGATGGGAGAATCGAGGTATTTTAAATAGCTGTTGTGTGCAAGATTAAAGATCTCTTGGACTCGTACATGCGACGTTTTCTTCTTTGATGTTAACAGAACTCAGAAGTAATCTGTTTGTCTAGAAATCATTACACTTAAGCTACTTAGAGTGAAAATATGACTTTTTCATCACGGTTTATCGTGGTGTTGTGGTTGTATACGCATATGTATATGATATAGTTCTAACCACAATAAACAATTGATACGACACTTAATCACCAGAATATACATATATTGAAAATAAATATATGATTAGTAGATATTGCCTTGCCACCAACTCCTCAAACGAGCCGTCTGAATTACAAGCGTCATTCATAATCCAGCCGTCGTCCATTAGAGAATATCCGCGTCCATAATCCAAAGACCTATTCCATATTCCATATAACAGTATTAGCACCAAATTCAAAAAGACAATCATAGTATACATAAACATAGGCCTGTTTCCTGCAAGAGAGAAGCGGTCAACAGTTTTCAATGATGCCGGCAAGACATCATGATGTTCCAAAAAATATCAAATCCGTATCGCTGATCAGTATTCTTAATCCATAATATTCGTTGTAAAGTCGTCATCTAAAGAATGATGTATCTCAGTCACGCTTTGATTGTGCCTGTTCATATGAGTACCATGAGGATCTTGAAGTACATGGTTCATACGGCCCCTAGCCCCGGGTTAAGCGGAATTAGACACAAGTTACGAAACGTCAGCATCAGCATGCGATATGTATCGCCAAATTTGAGAAACTTTGAGTGGAGGCGCTTGGTGGAATAGCCCTGTTTTATAAGTTTCTGCAACAATGTTTTGTGACGTTGATTAAAATCATCACATCTAACACAGGATCTATCAAATGCTACTAAGCGAGATATGTATACGCCATATGCAGGTCCCACTGGAATATTACTATCCAGAAAGGGATAGCTTACGATGTCGAAATTGTAATCATCTCTTTTGTCATAAAGTCGACGAGAGAGAATGCCCGCTTCATTTTTATAGAGATAGAGATCTAAATAAGATGTGCCTGTAGGGGGCTATCTGTAGTTTCCTTCAAATCCAGTGAATGTGGATATATATCCTTCACTGCGTCATTTATATAGCGATTATCCACAGCGAGAAGATCGTCTATATAGCGTTTGGCGAATGAGAAGGAACGGGCTTTGAGTGGATCGGTTTTTGAAAGCGCCAGCATATAGTCATATTCATAAGAGAACAGATACAGGTCAGCCAACAGGGATGCACAATTAGTACCCATTGGAATACCTATATGCTGCTGATATATTGTGTTGCCAAATTTCACAGATATTTTTAATGAGAAATTCAAGCAACTCTATAAACAAAGAAACATCCCATGAATGATATCTCTTGTATGTAGTCGAGCTAAAGAATGCTTTATGGCTTCCGACATTAATGTATCTACGATCAGTTTTCTTGAACACAGATACTATTAATGAACTTATACGGTCAATAAGGTCCTGATGAGGGATTGTAGTATAGAGAGCCGAGAAATCCCATGTGGATACATGTCTGTACGGTATGTGACCTTTAGCATCAAGTTCTTCCGTAAGACATTTTGAGTTTTTCAATATCCACATACATTCAACGCCAGAGCTCTTAGAAATAGTGGCGCAATACCTTTCCCAAAATGCTTTTACCTCCTGAAGGGCCCTCGTCAATAGGGTTGAAAGAAGCCTGGTGGTGCAGCTTCTAGAACCAGCTATGAATCTAGCTTTGTATGGTGATTTATGCATTTTGGGAGTCCAGTATATTTTTGGTATGTCGTTATGATTGGTTGGAAGACAAATACCTCTTTCTCTGAGAAACTTTTCGTGATTGTTAAATAAATCTTCCAGATTAAATGCAGTTTGGGAGTAAGTAGACGTATTTGATGAAGATATGTCTACACTCAATTCTTTAACCAGCACCTGGTAATAGTAATATTTACATATGAATATTATATTATTCGGAGCTTTGTCTGCTGGGACTATGACGAATTTACTCTGGAGATTTGCTAGAACTTCTTGCGAATTGAGGTTTCTCAGTACTTGTTTTACTTGGGGAAGAGTACTTCTTGTCAATATGGCGGATTGTTTCAACGACCTTGCTCTTGGTGAGGTCCAGCCAATCAGCGAGTACTGTAGGTTCAACTTTTTCTCGCTTAGACCAATCAATAACGTACTGTTCTAATGCAGAAAGGACTATCTTCTGGTCGGCCTTCATATTTATTCTTCTTGGCTCTCTATATTTAGGTCCTTTCATCAGGAGTAATTTCAGATCCTTATCACTCACCACATCAAGGTCACCAGTCACAATATGTTTGCATGGTGTATAGATAAAGTTCGACGATTCACAATCACAACTATAGCCTTCTGACGTGTATAAGTTCCAGTCAAACTCTTGACAGCATTGGAGTAATTGAATATTTTGGTGGCTATAGATTTAGTATACTTATATGAAATGCAAGGAGGTTCTGTGAACTTAAAATAGTTTGGTACAGCGTTGCGTACCTCTGGATCATTCAGGATTCGAGGTAAATTAATGATGTCCAGTCCTTTATCTAAGTAGTTGAGTTTCAAGAAAAGCCGATCTTGAGATGTTTCGATTATGCTCACTGGACGATACAACCGAAAATACGCTATATCTTGACATACTTTACTGATTTTTGGTGATATTATATTTCCTGAAGACACAGATTGTTGTATATCTCTGGCTATTTGATTTAAAGCTCTCAGAGGTAACGCATACAGAACTGTACGTAAGCTATGTATACTATTGGGTGCGTTAGTTAAACCCACTAAGTAATTTAAAGTGATATGATCGTGAAATGATCGTGAATCATCGAACTATTAAACTTTCGCCAACCATGGCTGCGTTGGCTCCGTTGTTGGTGTTTAAATAGTTGTGTAATGTTGGATATATTTGAGCGGCGGTTTGTAGAAGACTTTCCTCAAATTGAAGACTTTCCTCAAATTCCTCACTTACCTCAAGTTGAAGACTTTCCTCAAATTTCGAGGTAATTTTTGACAATCTAATTAAAATTAAATCCTATCTGCTCCCCATTTGGATACTGTCGCTTGTACGATCTAACAGGCTTGCAGTAACTCGCGTGTTAACCAATCCCGAGAACGCTTCATAGTTCTTTGAAGGGAACATTGATGACAAAGAA
The DNA here is from genome assembly GCA_036873755.1 of Hanleya hanleyi. NCBI lineage: Eukaryota > Metazoa > Mollusca > Polyplacophora > Lepidopleurida > Hanleyidae > Hanleya > Hanleya hanleyi. The sequence goes on from JAVTVY010045494.1 coordinate 60,018, forward strand.
TTTTTGGTTGGCTCAGCCGAATTAGCCGGCTCGCTTCTCATGTTGCCCCGGTCTCGACATTGTGGCGCCATAATATGGAAATTCAGCCTAATTGGGCTGAGGATTCATGACGTCATTCATCCAAATTGTATATACTAGGCCCATGGCATCAAGGAAATGAGATGCCCTGTTAAATTTGGTTAATTTAATTCAAAGATGATTATAGGCAACTAGGCCAAACAAAATAATGTGTGTTTACTGTTACATGCATTTTGAAAATAGGGAAGATAGGTAGGCATTTTTCTTTTATTTACTCCAAAATTTTATGACATATTTTTTTAGGGTAGGTAGGCACATTGCAAAAAATTAGCTCAAATTTTTTTCTCCGTATATTTAGGTTGAATATTACGTCAAATGTTCATGTTATCATCATCGATTAAACTGGAAAAATATCTACAAATCAAATCTTCGCTGCATGGATACTACCGTCATGCTGGCTGGATCAGGCAATGTCAGATGGAAGTAGATATCTGATTGGCGGAGGTGCAACAGCTTGTGAGCAATTGACCTATGACAGCAGAGATCTTTCAGCATTCGATGTGTGTTTAAATAGTTAAACCTGAAAAATAAGGACTCGGCCACGTAAATGGACTGGGTCGCCGTATTTCGGTCATTTTTTTTGCCAAAGTCACAAAAGACGGACGATAGGTGCATTTTTGCTAGGTAGGGTTCATGCAGTAACAATAATTTGCTACAGAATATATACTGCCCTGATTGAGTTTTATCTAATATAAATAATTGTGTTTGTATTTCAATGATCTATAGGAACAGAAAAATACTGGACCCCAGTCATTGTGTGAATTGGTAACAGGATAATGGATTAGATTGGCTTGTGGACCTCATGTGAATACCAGTTATCCTCTCCTACAAGGAAAGGAAGTTACACCTGGAGGTGAGGAAATCTTATAATCACTGCATGTCTGAGAAAAAACTGTGGTATCCTGTTCATTTCTAAGAGGTGGGATGTCCCACCAGTTGTGGGGAAAGGGGTGCCAAACCGGTTATTTGTAGCTTATTTTGGAAAAAAACACAAAACATCTGAAGTTATGTCCCCCAAATATTTTTACGGGGCGATGTAGGCCCGTAGGGACTAATGATCCTGTCTTGTAGTCAGAATAAAATTGAGCACCGGCTCTGTGTCTTGCTAACACAGCAAAAAATAAGAGTTCTTACACGACAAGAAAGAGCTCTGAAACTTCCTACTTTAGAGTGTCCAGGTTTCTGTGTTTTTAATGTTCGCGTATAGTTGCAGGTCTGATATGTTTAAGTTACATTTCCATTTATCTAATTTTATGCTTGTTTTCATTCATTTTTCAGTGGCACTACTTTCATGCTCAAAATATGTCGTCTGCTAAACCACAGACTTTCAGAGGGTTCCTCTGAGTGGGAAGAAGGATGGGCGGCCATCGTTAATTTATGCAAAATCATTAATGATCTCGTTCTCTGATACCGCTCAAGTGCTCGATGTAGAATTTGGTATACATTAACGATGCATCAAGAGACTTACGACAAATGACAGTTCTGGTTTCTCTGATTGGGCGAAAACCTTGGTGGTCATCTTTAATTTATGCAAAATCTTTAATGATGTATATCTCTGATACCATTTCAGTGTTCTATACGAAACTTGGTATACAGCATCAAAGTATCAAGAGGCTTTCAATTAATAACCACATCAGTTCCTCTGAGTGGCGGGAAGGATGAGCGGCCATCTTAAATTTATGCGAAATCATTAATGATCTCTATCTCTGATACCGTTCAAATGCTCGATGTAAAATTTGGTGTACATCATTGGTGCATCAAGAAACTTATGTAATGAATACCGGTTTCTCTGATTGGACGGAAACCTTGGGGGTCATTACTAATTGCAAATTTTTGATAATCTGTATATTTGTGACATCTTGATTCAAATTGAATACATTATGAATGTACCCAGAGTCGAGGGGTTTTCAGATGCGCAGCTTTGTATTGTTATTTACTGCTGAAGGATATGCTTTCTATTATCTGGAAAAAGTGATTTTTTTTTACAAATATTGGTAACATGCAGTGAAGACATTATTTTATCATTTCATCAGGTTGGTTTCATAATAAATGTCTGTCCCAGCGGTCACAAGTTATTTTTTTTTAATATATATATATGTGTACGATTACACTAATGCACTAGAGATCTTGTTGAGAGGAATGTGTGAGACTACAAGTATCGCTCTTCGCCATGGGATGGAACATCAAAGAGTTAGTGGAATTATTCCAACAGCCTATTTTACATTTAAATCGCCCCATTTCAGTGCCTAAGGCTCTAGTTTTGCTATTTACCGAACATGTTTCAGGGCCAGCCCCTTGACTTACTGTACATTAGGGGTTAAGAGTTTCAAAGTTGTTTCAAATATGTTCCCAGTAACAGATCCATATTGCCTTCTGATGAAATGTTTTATAATACTTTTTTTATTGTCTTTTAAGGTGGCTATGTATGGTAAAACAGGTCCCTGTTGGTACTGCAGTCTTTACGAATAGTGATGATGGAAAAAATCACAAGGTTGTATTTTCTGGAGAAACAGCATGGCAACAAACTTCTCCCAACCCAGACCAATGTAGACGCACCTCTCCCAGGCGTTGTGTCATAGGAACTAGCTGAGCGACATAGTGTAAGTTGAAGTAAATTATTCATATCTGTTAGGAGAACATGGTACACATCAGTTCCACATTGCCAAGGTTGGCGGCTGTCACCCCCTCCCCCCCCATGAAGGGGAATACAGGAATCACTTTTGTATTGCGTAACTGTACTGTGGATGATATCTCAGCTGCTATTTGATCGAAACATACATGAAGATGCTTAGTACCTTACTGATGTGCGTTGTCACATTCTTTTGCCTGTCATGACGATTCAGAGTTATGGCCCTTCAATATATGCTTATCCAGTCCATATCCTGGTTACTAATGACAGGACAAGTTTGAAACTTACATTGAAGAGTACCAGTATGCTGTGAATGTACACTGCCAGGTTCTATTTACTTCTCCTTTCAATCATCTCCCACCGAGTTATGAGTCTTTAGCGACAACATGTAAACTGCTGCATTGTTGTCTGGACTGTATCTTCCTTATTAGTTGGTCAAGGAGTCTTGACTTACACGAAGATGCTCAGATATCATTCAACTGTTCCACAGAAAGTTGGAAAACATCATTGATACACCAGGAAACTTTAATTTATGCAAAATCATGAGTGATACATATCGCTGATACCATACCATTCAACTGTTCGATACAAATGTTGGGATACATCATTGATGAATCAAGACACTTTCAAATCAGGCAGAAACCTTGGTGGCCATCTTTAATCATGTAAATCATTAATGATACCTACTATTCAACTGTTCAATATGAAAGTTCTCGTTACCAGTATGCCGTGAGAATGATAATTCCTAGGCAAGCTTAACTTGCATCACACATGCATAGGGCCAGGGCCATAGAAAGCCTCATGCAAGATCATTAATGATCCATATCTCGAATACCATCAAACTGCTCACTATGAATCAGGTTTCTGTGGCCTGATAACTTGGAGTTATCGAAGAATCGAGAGGTTTTCAGATGCACAGCTTCGTATATAAATTTGAAAAAAATATTACTTGTTCCTTGATAGATCTGTATATCTCGAACCCTATGCTGTTAGTTATATGAACATAAATGGTCTGACCAGTGATGAGAGTGATCTGAATTTATTGTGTTTTGTTTTAGCCAGTTTTGTAGGGGTCAATGTTTGACTGCCATAATCATGGAATTCTAATTTCTGTTTGCTCAACCATATTTGTTTCCTGTATTAATTTATTATGATAGCTCGGGCATTCAGAATATACTAATCATTTTTCATTGTTTGACTTCCAGGTTATGTTTGCAACCAGTTCAAGGGCACACCGTGGTCCAAAATAAGGAGAGGCATCACTCAGAAATGCCATGATGCAGCAAGGTCAGGTAGAATCCACCAGAAAACACCACTGAAGAAGCATGATCTCCACATGTCAGAAGAGCTGGTGGACTCTTCTTCAGCTTCGCCCTCATCTGCCGTCGATTCGTCATCCTTTGACGATGACAACGACAGTCCCCCAAGGAATGCTAAAGGCCATCCCACAACAGGTGGAAAAAGACCAAGACAGATTTTTTTAAACCTTTGAGGGATGAAAAACCATTCTACTTGACACAGACTTTCAATGTGCTTCCCATTTTGTGCTCGGGTGTTTTAAGACATGGTACAATGTATATTTTATGCTGTTAAAGAATAAAAGGTGAAATACGCGTGGATTTTGCTTCTGCTGGTGGCTATTTTAAGGGATGGATGATATTGCAGGAGGAATCCGGACATACTAGACAGTCTGTACAAATGACATGCCCTTTCCGATAGAAGATGCCCGAGGAATTCCGTACAGATGGTGTTTTGTGCACTTTGCCCCATAATTTCTCCATTTGTGGGGATACTGCAGAGTGCTCTGCCCAATTCATTCCCCACTCCCAAATAACTACCCCGAAAATAACCCATTGTTGGTACATTCGGGGGCGGACAACCCCACGCCATCCCCACACGTGGGGATATTGTAGGGTTACTGTGGGGATGTTGCCGTACCTCTTTGTGGGGTTTTCTGCCCCATATTGGAATTACTGCCCCGCAGATTCCCAACGTGGGGATATTGTGAGGTTTTCTGTCCCATGCTGGAATTACTGCTCCGCAGATTCCCCACGTGGGGATATTGTGTGGTTTTCTCTCCCATGCTGGAATTACTGCCCCGCAGATTCCCCTCGTGGGGATATTGTGGGGTTTTCTGCCCCGCAGATTCCCCTCGTGGGGATATTGTGGGGTTTTCTGCCCCGCAGATTCCCCACTTGGGGATATTGTGGGGTTTTCTCTCCCATGCTGGAATTACTGCCCCGCAGATTCCGCACGTGGGGATGTTGTGGGGTTTTCTGTCCCATGCTGGAAGTACTGCCCCGCAGATTCCCCACGTGGGGATATTGTGGGCTTTTCTGCCCCGCAGCTTCCCCACGTGGGGATATTGTGGGCTTTTCTGTACCATGCTGGACTTACTGCAGGAATGTTGTGGGTCGATCCCATACCAGCTTTAAATATAGTTCCCCGCATCATCCCCACATGTAGGGAAGACGTGGGGCTGATGTTGGGATAGTGCGGGGATTTAATTCAGCTAAGCAGCCTTAAGAAACTCCTTTTCCGCGACTAAGTCCAATGTGGGGATTTTACCAAATCCCTACACATTCCCCACATTGGCTGTCCTACACATTCCCCACATGATCCCTACACAGCTTGCCCGACATAAACCCCACAAATTCCCCAGCTTATTGGTTTGTAAGGGCTACAAATGAACGGATACAAATCATCACAGGGATCTTCTTAATTCTGGTGATGTTTTTTTGTATGCAGTCAGAATATTTGCCTGTTGGGTCATATGACCTGTCAGTACGTCGGCATCTTTTGGCCTCACTTTTATACTTTGCCATGATTGTCTTATATTCATCTTGAAGGAATAGAAATCTGAGTTAAATGGGCTTGATAATATGGCGAGTTGTATTATGGTGATAGAATGTCTATGTACTGGCAATATACCAATCACAAGAAAATGCAAGAACACTCAAGATGACCGATCTGATGACACAGACGCCAGCTTTGTAAATGAATGTTTTCTTCGATTTTTCGGAGGAATATATATATTTGTATTTTTCTTCGCAACAATTATCATTTTCACCACGTCAAGGCCTATTTTTGAGCCAACGGCGAAACCTTGTCCATCCTGCATTCGCGTTCTGCCCACTTTTATTGTTCCCACAGTTGCATGGCTTGTCGGATATTTGATGATAGAAGAATACGTATATATTCAATAAATTATGACAACTAATAAATATAATTAATATTTCTTCAAATCAATTTCATTTAAAATATATTTTCTTCATATTTATTCATATGAAAATGTACGTATTCATCTACCGCCAAGCATCTCACAAGCCAGGCAACTGTGGTGTTTTCTGATCTTTTGTCACGGTCGACATGGCCACGGCAGATAAGTGGTCTGATTGGTCATATACACAGGATGTTACTATTGCTGTTTGGCTGAAAAATTGGCTGTTTGCCATAAACACGCCATATTAAGTAGTGAATAATAATTTGATGTAGGCCTATCCAGAGAAAAGCAAACATTTTGAAGAAAAGACGCAAACATCAACTTTCTGATACTCTATATGAGGCGACCATTTTGAATTCACCCATGATACTCTGCATAGGAGATGCAAATAGGCTGAAAATCAGTCCAATATGATAAGCTACAATGTCACGGAGTGTCCGCTCTCAATTTTGTGTCGTTCCGAAGATGTGTTAGAAAGAATTAGTGAAGGGGCCATAATGAACCCTTGTAGGGATAAAATCTTCTGCATAGATCCTAGGGTACTCACAAACTGATGATTTATTATCAGAAAACCCCCAGAAATAATACAATAAATAGATGTAGTATACACCCGGTATACGCATATACTATTCAATGGTAGAGAATAGGCGTCTACCTATACACTGTCTTCTATTTCTTCATTGTCTAGAATATTACATATTTCTGTGCGATATGGGTGCACACGCATATTTCGAGGGTGTGAGAACATTTTAAGTTTAATAACAAAAGAGTTCGTTGCGTTAGTAATAATCCATTTATTACATTTCAAGAAAATACCCTAATGGTTGTGACGCAAAATCCATTTACCGAGTCAGAAAGTTCTATTTGCAACCCATGTTTACTCTCGTCGGTATAAAAACTGTTTGGAGATAAACATGTTGAGTAAAAGGTTCGAGATAAATGGAAGGATATCTCCGTTAAAGCTGAAAGCATGTGGATGGAAACAGATTCACTTCGTTATTTGTTTGCCATTTCAGTGACATATATGATAAAAAATCAATATTCCCTTCAAATAATAATCAGCTATAGATGGGATTGGATTGATGAAATGTATGTTTTTATGGGACGGTTGACAGCCATTTGGGAAATGAACACGAACGTAGTACGGAAGTAGCTGAGGATTATATGTCCATATTGCGAAGAGATTTTTCGCTACACGTGTAACAAAATATTTATACTTGATGTGCTGCCATAACAAGATGTATGAGAGTTGTATGCGAAAAAAAGAGAGGTGACCCATTTTCGTTTTATGTTTCTAACACAAGAGTTTCACAAAGTTCAATAGCGAAACCCAGGGTGAGAATATCTAGAATCAAATGTACATGTAGGAGATGTTTTCGACGTCATTTCCCAGGTAACGGGCATCCGTCCTATCTGGCCAGGGGTAGATCACACTAGGGAACTTTCTCCTGCTCGGGAACGGAGAAAACCAGAGAGCTAAATCCTTGTAACTTTGTAACTTTAATTTGATCACAATCGCATAATCAGCCGCGCAGGCGATCATTCGAAATGGCAACATTGACAGAGTACCAGAACAAGTGATGTTTTTGTCTTCCCTTCAAAATGTTTGCTTTTTTGTGAATAAAAAATGAGCAAAAACTATTTGATAGTACATCAGATAATTAATCTCTAATTGATCATGCTTGGCGAAAAGGATTGCATCTATAAAAATTAGACCGAAAATTAAACCGAAAAATGTCTTTTGGGGAAATGATGTTACTGTGATCTGTCATCAGTGCTTCCATCTTCGATTTTTTTTCTCCGTTTTCTGTCAGTCAGGGATAACAAAATATTTAGGGGAGCGATGATTCATCCATCCCGACACCCCTCTTTCTACAGGTGGCACATCCCAGATTGTCCAGGCCAGCTTGGTTAACATGAACAGGAGAAAGCTGATCTTCTCATGATCGCGTAATAAGGGACGAATGTTACACACGCGTTTTCCCCACAATATGACACCGATATATAGTGGAACATTCGTGTACCTCTGAATGTTACATTGATGTAACAATTTATATTGGACCATGTTGGTATCAATGTCGGTCCATCATGGTTACATCATGGGGAAAACGCGTGTGTAGTTGTTGAATTTTCGTTGAGTATCGTTTCAAGTGGTAAACTTTTGAAAGCAAAAGGCATCGTCCACGGTAAACGCCTAAATACAACTTCGATCGCACCTCAAACGGTTAAAGATTCTAGTCACGTGATGTTGTTATTGCCTCAATCTATCAGCAGCTCACGCATTGCAAGCAAATTCGTCGGCAAACCAACTAACAATACAGCCCATCTTTCCGCTCTTGTGTGCATTTCCTGCCTGCTAAGTATTTCTTCGACTCGGTTCCCAAGTAAGCCTTTTACTTGCAGTTGCGGTGGGGTAAAATTACGGTGTGTTCTCACAAAATGACAATACAACCCGTCCCGTCCAAGAGCTACTGTTTTTGGTCGGTACGCAGCAATTGTCATTCTCCCATTTTCATGAAAAAAATGCAAGCAGATGATATGCATCTGATATTCTGGGGCCATGAGAGTGGGCAACAGTTCATCTATAAAAAAACAACAATAAAAAACAGTGAATAAAAAATAAGCAAAAACTATTTGATAGCACATCAGATAATTAATCTCTAATTGATCATGCTTGGCGAAAAAGATTGCACCTATAAAAATTAGACCGAAAATCAAACCGAAAAATGTCTTCTGGGGAAATGACGTTACTGTGATCTGTCATCACTGCTTCCATCTTCGATTTTTTTTTCTCCGTTTTCTGTCAGTCAGGGATAACAAAATATTTAGGGGAGCGATGATTCATCCATCTCGACACCCCTCTTTCTACAGGTGGCACATCCCAGATTGTCCAGGCCAGCTTGTTTAACAAGAACAGGAGCAGCTGATCTTCTCTTGATCGCGTAATAAGGGACGAAAGTTACACACGCGTTTTCCCCACAACATGACACCGATATATAGTGGAACATTCGTGTACCTCTGAATGTTACCTTGATGTAACAATTTATATTGGACCATGTTGGTATCAATGGCGGTCCATCATGGTTACATCATGGGGAAAACGCGTGTGTAGTTGTTGAATTTTCGTTGAGTATCGTTTCAAGTGGTAAAATTTTGAAAGCAAAAGGCATCGTCCACGGTAAACGCCTAAATACAACTTCGATCGCACCTCAAACGGTTCAAGATTCTAGTCACGATGTTGTTATTGCCTCAATCTATCAGCAGCTCACGTATTGCAAGCAAATTCATCGGCAAATCAACCAACAATATAGCCTATCTTTCCGCTCTTGTGTTCATTTCCTCCCTACCAAGTATTCTTCGACTCGGTTCCCAAGTAAGCCTTTTACTTGCAGTTGCGGTGGGGAAAAATTACTGTGTGTTCTCACAAAATGACAATACAACCCGTCCCGTCCAAGAGCTACTGTTTTTGGTCGGCAAGCAGCAATTGTCATTCTCCCATTTTCATGAAAAAAATGCAAGCAGATGATATGCATCTGACATTCTGGGACCATGAGAATGGGCAACAGTTCATCTTTAAAAAAAACAATAATAAAAAACAGTGAATAAAAAATGAGCAAAAACTATTTGATAGCACATCAGATAATTAATCTCTAATTGATCATGCTTGGCGAAAAGGATTGCATCTATAAAAATTAGACCGAAAATCAAACCGAAAAATGTCTTTTGGGGAAATGACGTTACTGTGATCTGTCATCACTGCTTCCATCTTCAATTTTTTTTCTCCGTTTTCTGTCAGTCAGGGATAACAAAATATTTAGGGGAGCGATTCATCCATCCCGACACCCCTCTTTCTACAGGTGGCACATCCCAGATTGTCCAGGCCAGCTTGGTTAACAAGAGCAGAAAACAGCTGATCTTCCCTTGATCGCGTAATAAGGGACGAAAGTTACACACGCGTTTTCCCCACAATATGACACCGATATATAGTGGAACATTCGTGTACCTCTGAATGTTACATTGATGTAACAATTTATATTGGACCATGTTGGTATCAATGGCGGTCCATCATGGTTACATCATGGGGAAAACGCGTGTGTAGTTGTTGAATTTTTGTTGAGTATCGTTTCAAGTGGTAAAATTTTGAAAGCAAAACGCATCGTCCACGGTAAACGGCTAAATACAACTTCGATCGCACCTCAAACGGTTTTACATTCTAGTCACGTGATGTTGTTATTGCCTCAATCTATCAGCAGCTCACGTATTGCAAGCAAATTCATCGGCAAACCAACTAACAATACAGCCTATCTTTCCGCTCTTGTGTGCATTTCCTGCCTACTAAGTATTTCTTCGACTCGGTTCCCAAGTAAGCCTTTTACTTGCAGTTGCGGTGGGGAAAAATTACGGTGTGTTCTCACAAAATGACAAGACGACCCGTCCCGTCCAAGAGCTACTGTTTTTGGTCGGCACGCAGCAATTGCCATTCTCCCATTTTTATGGAAAAAATGCAAGCAGATGATATGCATCTGACATTCTGGGGCCATGAGAATGGGCAACAGTTCATCTATAAAAAAAAACAACAGCAGCAACAACACATACGTATGATCGCAGTACAGGCGTAATACTTCAAGATAACATTCTCCATTATTAAGATTAACAGACCAGACAATATCAAGCAGACCGTGTTATAGTTCTGAAGGTGCGATCTTGCCTCAAACTTGGGTCAGAGAGGATCACCATGGTCGTTTTGGTTTCATACACGATAGCAGGTGGAGTAATATCTGAGCCGCCGGTTAGTATATGTCGGAGAGGACGGAGCGGCCGGAATACTACCGGAAGTGAGATGGGCAAAGGATCTTATGCTAGAAAGACATTGTTAGCCGATATTATCTTAACTTCGAATTTATCATCTGTTAACTGAGAATGCTGGGAATTGTTTTACAGCACTATCAGATATACTATCCATGTCAAAAGTAGAGCGCTTGGGTCTAAAACCATGACTGTTATTCCGTCACTGCATAATCAGATCATGGGCTTACGTGACTCCTCTCAGCGACAGTGAATGGAGTGAGATTGCGAATCGAAGTATGCGGTGCGGAGTTCATGAATAGGCGATATAGTCAACACTTTTGTCTTACAGCTTAAGTACACCTACGTAGGTGGTGAATTTCGCCACAGAGCTCCAACGGTAAAATTCTCTCACTACGCCTTCTGTTTCAGTGTACCGCATTCCGCTTATATATGTCGATGTTTATGTAGCGTTATATTGCTGACTTGGTCTTCTTCCACAAAGTGGTCTTCTTAACGTAACGTTAAAATATACATGTCTTTGTTGTCCCAGCGGCTGGATAAACCCGGCTAATAGTTATTTCAATAAAAAACACAAATGCCCATTCCTATCGTATATAGGGCCCTCAGCGATTTTGCAGGTTACCGTTAGCCTCGCACCGCAGAACCGGCACGGGTTCGAGCCTCGATGGTGCATGTGTGAAAGTTTGTCAGTTATTTGCCGACGAGAGGGGGATCTCTCTGGCTTCTTCCACCATTACATTTAGCTGTCATCATAGGTGTGTCGTAGTGAGTCTCGTATAACGGCGATGACCGGTCACCTCTAGTGACCTTGCGTTACGCTTCAAACAATTGTATATACACGTAGCGCTCACAACACTTTGTAACATTAACTATAGAAAGTGTTCTCAGTTTCATGACTACCAAGCATTTCGAAAATATTAATATTCTACATGAATTGTAGCTGTTCTGAACGCTCATACATAATCAGGCGTCATAAATAGATTCCAGTGTAAACTATTCCGATATTCCTTCAGTTGCATGGTCAGTGAGTTAATCCGAAAAAAGGAATCAACAAATATTGAAAAAATGCAAGAAAACTGAATTATCGGATATCCAGTCCATACAACTGACATAGAACATATAATATTGAAGCGGCAGTGCAACGCACTAGAAGAAAATAATAATCGATATTGAGCAAGTTACATATTGGAAGGACTTTACAAGCCACAGCAAATCTGTTTTCCCCCAGTTTGTCTGTCCTTGCTTTACAATCGTTTCCTTTCTCATCGTGGGCGATGCAATCTCAAGGAACGTCGTAATTCAGTAATCACAAATTAACCATCCTTGGCTGTATATTTTCAGTCGGTTCGTCAACTAAAACTGGCATCAAGGTTTTGTTCGGTAGTCATTTTGTGCACATACGGTGAGAGGGAGGAGATCAGATGTGCAGACATTACATCGTTTTGGTTTTCGATGTTCTTATCTTATTCCGATTATGCAGATGGTCTTTCCTGTCAAGGTGTCCACAGGACAATCTTCAATAAAAGGGTGGCATAGATGCAGAACGTCGCAGGAAACCATTCTCGATTCTCGTTTTTGCGAGAAAAGCACTCACAATATGATGGCTATTTCCAATTATTGTCCCATGATGTCCAGTTTATTAAACTCGAGCGGTAATTTAATATCATTTGTCGCCAAAGGCTGAGAGTAAATGGGAATAACTACCCTCGTTTAATGAATTGGATATCATTAGACAACCGTTATTTGTCAGTTCGAGAGTGAACATAACAAGGAAACAGAAAAAAACAACAACAACAACGAGGCAATTGGAGTAACTCGAATAGAAATAACTATCCGTTTATCGAAGAATACACAAGCTAATATGGAATATCCATTATCGGAGATGAAAAACATATAATCTCGGTCAGTGTCATTGGCTTGAATGAAATGGAACGATTACAGTAAATCTGTGTTTAAACAATGCAGAATGATAAATAGTACAGAATGTGTGAACAACTGCAATGCCTGGTTGTAGCTAACGAGTTGTGCCGTTTATTGGAGGGTTTCAATTTAATATGGCTGATTTCCAGGATGACCCGTATCATTTCCTCTATGTTTTAATTACGATGAACCTGATGAAGAAACTGAGGGTTTGTTTTCCATCTTTTACACCTTTTACAACATTCAATGTGGTTTCAAGCCATGCAGTGAATGATGAAAATACAAAACGACCTGCTGTACTCGATTTACTCGATGAACCTCTACTAAACTGTTAATGACATTGGATCAGCGGAGGGTCGCTGTAGAGCAGCCACGAAACCACTCACCATTATTCTTTATCCAAAGGGATTCCCAATACTTTTACAGAGTATGTATCTCAGTCACGGTTTGATTGCTTCTGTTCATTTGAACACTATATAGATGTATAAAACATGATATTCAAACGCCCCTAGCCCCAGGTTACACAGAATTAGACCCAAGTTATGAACCATAGCGTCAGATATCTTGCACGTTACGATTGTACTTTGCCGTCAGTGTACGATGTTTATCACAGAAGTTGAGGCACTTTGAATGATGGTTGTGCTAAGCGCCGTGTGGTAACGTCATCAAGATGTCAACATGAACCCCCCACAAAAAAGCTGGGCTGGGATACAAATCATCACAGGTATCACTTTTGGTTCTTGTGATGTTTTTAGAAATAGTCCGTGTATATTTGTCAGTACGTCGGCATGGTTTTCCATCATCCTTTTAATGTTGCGTTTCGTAGTTGCCTGTATTGTGTCTGACCGCAAAAAAGGATCAGATGAACCATATTTCAAAACATAACGTCACTGTGACGTCGCCAGAGTGGTCATCTTGGATTTTGTTACATTTTCTTATAGAGCTTGACCCCAATATATTTTGTGGGAAGTTTCCACTGATCGAGGCCTGTGTGAGCGGAGAATATCTAGTAGGACCATCTTTCGCGATGCTTTTAATGGAACATATTGTCTGAGTGCAATTGTCATTTTGGCAATTTTAGGCATGTGAAAAATTCAATACAGGCACAAAATAATAGCAATGCACAGATGTGTTTGAAGTGTTAAATGTTGGCGAAATTAAAAGTTAAAATTAAAATGTGTTTAAATTTGGGAAATGACCAAGATCGTGTTGTCGTGAATTATGAAACCAATGTGATATAACGAAGTGTTTTAAGTGTTTTCTTTGAGAAAAAGAATTAAGAATCTAGGAAATGTGCACAAACTGAATTGTCGGATTCCCGACCATCCTGTCGAGATAGAACATTTAATATTTAGGAGGCAACAATGCATATCTGAGAGAAAAAATATAATAATCGATCTTGAGCGGATTATACGCTAAAACATGTTTTAAAACTGCTATAAATCCTCCCTTAGCCATAATATAATTTGTGCTCTTGTTGATTTAATAATCAGCTCCCATACCGACGTGGGTGTCGGAAATCGAGGTACGTAAACATTCCAGGTCATTCAGGGAATATTCGTCAATGTCTTGCTAAAAGCTTCCAAATCTCTCGTGACTATCACTAATTATCAGTCCCTTCACTGGATGGCTGTAGATGTTGAGTTAGCTTGCTAAAACCAAATAGTACTAGACAAAAGTTGTTTAAATGTCGGTTTATGCACATGCGTGGAACTAAGGCCCCAGGAGACGTACTTGCGCCATAGTGAAGGAAAATAACGAAATAAAACATTATATGGAACATGTACATGTGTATATACCAACAATGTGCCTTTAAATCACACATATCCATCTTGCCGTCCTTGAACATTTCCATTGTCCGCAAAATCGGTCAAAATGCATATTCCTAAAACCATCACAACTAATTAAAGTGATCCCAGTGATTATTTGTATCGCAGTCTCGCCTTTATTGTGACTGTTCATGTAAACATCTGGAATGACTTGACCACACGGCCTTTAGATAAAATATTGAAGAGCGATGGTGTAATAGACCTAAAAGTCATATGTTGAAAAATGAAATTAAGTGTATGTTGCCGCCAGAAGAACGTGAGAGTATTTATAGAATGCAAGTTCGAATTCAGGAAAAAATACCCCGACACCGACCAAGCGATTCATTCTCCGCCATGTTTTCAAGCAAAACCACAATCAAAGTGATTTATACAGAGGGCAAGCTTAGAAGCTTGTAATCAACTAATTAGGTTTTCAGCTCGGTTTAACGTTTTTTTTCTATTTTTTTACAGGAAGATGAACAGATCAGTTGATTGTTTCGCTGCCTTGACTTGTACACACCAATATAAGGTGCCATGGCAACAGGGTTCACCAAACTTGTGTGGTTAGCCTTCCTGATAGCTTCTGATGATTACCTTGAGGACTGACTTTTCTAACTTAAACATTCTTTCTCACAGTTTTATGTGACAGATGAACTGATCTCTCATCAAAGGTTGTTGATATATGTAGATCCACTGCTTTGATCTCTATTCTCAATTATATGCATTTATGCAGATGATGCTTGGGTTAGTTCTATGAACTCTGCATTTGCATACAATACTAGTTATGCAGATGATGCTTGGGTTAGTTCTATGAACTCTGCATTTGCATACAATACTAGTTATGCAGATGATGCTTAGGTTAGTTCTATGAACTCTGCATTTGTATACAATACTTGGTGATTGGTCCACTGAAATGACAGCTATGCGCATTTGCATACAATACTGAGTGATAATTGGTCCACTATCATGACTGTCCTGCAAATATATGTTGAGCTCGGTGAAGATTGGCTCACTGCACTTAATTCATACTCAGTTGCATACAAGAATATATATATATATGCAGCGAAACTGCCTTTGTGTGCGGCAAATATAATATTGTTAAAAAATCATGACGAAGTCAACTGGTTTGATTTCTGGCTAAAATCATGACGAAGTCAACTGGTTTGATTTCTGGCTAACTAGTTTCACCGTGTCTCGACGGTTTATCAAAGCTTTATTCGATCAAATAAATTACGGCTATTTATACATACACACATGTAATATTGACTTGGATACTGTAGTCTAAGCGACAGTATATCTAACGTTAAACAAGTTCATACATGGCAATATAACAACCGACGGATTTCAATACATCATTCACAGTATATCCCGTATTATTTCAGACAATAAACAATCTGAACAATCGAGAGGATTAAACAAGAATATTAACAGTGAGTTAAGGTGATTCATGCCTCAAACGACGTCGGCGACGTCATTACACAGGGTTATTTCCCCTGTAATAACTCTTCCAACGTCATATGTCGCCTTTTCTGATAAGAGACGCTACCAGGGGAGGTAATGTCGTCGCAAATATTAGAAAACTATGGGGATTGGGTCACTCAAAGCATTTTATATAAAAAAGTAGATCGAAGATCCCCACCTTTTATTTGATTAATAAAAAGATCACATGGTGAGGAAACTGTGTTTAAAATATCAGCATAGGTCACCGGGAGATTTTCGATTTGGTAGAGGGTTTCATAATTTGAAAATGTAATTTCCAACGTCATACAGTTGGATGAAATGCCTAATTCATATACAATTATTGCATTTATGTTCAAAGGTGTTTCGAAGACCCGTGGAAGTTTCTGTTTATAAATAAACAATACTTGTGGATATATATCCGTAAACCTGGACTTCCGTGCCTTGTTGCGCAGAAAACTGATTTTTCATGATTTCGGCAAAAACGGTTGACATGATGATGTTCGCGGCTACGTACAAAAAAATCTAGATCGAAGACCATCCATTTTTTTACGTTTTACTACTGGTCAACACCCCAGCTACCCACAACAAAAATATTAGGGTTGGTCACCGAACAAAGTGTTGAGGTATGAACCACCTTAAGACTGCAAACTATCGGATTAACATAGAGACGATCAATTACAATTATTCTCTCTGTTAAGCTCAGAACAGAACTTATGTATGAAGTTTGTTTCTGTCACTTCACGTCTAGTCCGGTCATCAACCGGTACTTTGAAAAAAGGAAATATTTTAAATTTAATTTCCAAATGCCGGGCGCATTGAGCTACATGTTTTGTAACAGGCAAACTTTGAAGGTGAGGCGTATTAATTTGCTGTCGGTGAACACGACATCTATTACGCGAAGTATCCCCTGTTTCACCTATGTAGTACTTATTGCAACCGTTACACACCATTACATAAATTAAATTCCGAGAATTGCAGTTCATATTTGCATTATTCCGAAATGTATAATTGGTTTTATGAAATGTGAAAGAGCTATCCAATATAAGGTGATCACAATTTTTGCAACGTGTATCACCACATTTACTCGTTTTGAAAGTGGAATCTGTGCGGGAGATAAATTTCGCCCTGGTTAGAATCTTTTTAAGATTCGGTCCTTGTCGTTTACCGTTTATAATGGTGGTGTTCCTGAATGCCTGTTTGAGGTGATCATTTGACTTCAACATATTTCGATTATTTTGAATTACCGGAAAGAAGTTGAAATTGTTTGGATTATGGGTACAAATAAATGGCAAGATATCTTTTTTGTTACTTTGACCACAAGATCTGAGTACCTCAATATCTATTTTCCGAGCCTTTTCAATTCCTATATCTATCACTTCTACTGGATAATGCCTCTTGATCAAGGACATTTTTAGTTCAGATAATCTCATCTGTCGTAATTCACTATCAGTTACGATAG
Source organism: Hanleya hanleyi (assembly GCA_036873755.1). Taxonomy (NCBI): domain Eukaryota; kingdom Metazoa; phylum Mollusca; class Polyplacophora; order Lepidopleurida; family Hanleyidae; genus Hanleya; species Hanleya hanleyi. The sequence goes on from JAVTVY010045494.1 coordinate 77,405, forward strand.
TGCAAATTCGTCTTGCCAGAGTAAACGGTACCTGTTTTTTGACGTGACGTGGGTGACAGGAGTTATAGTCAAGGTATTGCTTCGTATCACTCACTTTGTAATAAACATCAGTGACAATTTTATTACCTCTGCGAATCAGTAATATGTCTAAAAACGGAACTTGGTCTCTGTGTGTTTCTAGTGTGAAGTTTATGTTTGGGTCTAAGCTGTTGAGCAGATCGCAGAATATTGATATGTCACCCTTTTCTGTGTTCCAGGTAATATAGCAATCGTCCAGATATCGCTTGAATGAGTCATGAACATATTTTCTGAATTCTTCTCCATGAGTTTGCTCAATTTTTGCGTACAGTTTGTGCTCAAGAAAGCCCAAAACTAGCGTTGCATACGTTGGAGCCAACTTTGTGCCCATAGCATATATCTATGGTGGACATCGTTCTGCTGGAAATTATTTAAATTGAAGAATTTCTTATTGTCTCTGATACTGCTAAAACTGTTTTGCTAGATATTTCGCATATTTGAAGCTTATCAACGAACTTGTATGTTGTAGAGCGACAGTCACTATTTTAAAATGAAATGCAATATTAGACCGATGGTGAGATATGTAAAAATCAATAATTGTACGATATACATTTCTGTAATACTAATCTGTTAGTCCAGGGATTTTCGTTATTGTCACGTAGCCTTTGCCTATATACATGTGAGGAGTGATAGACAACCGTTATTATTTGATATACTGTCCGTATCGAAACTGACAATATATAAAAATGAATGAACGAATCCCTTTCAAATTTGCCACAACATGTCGCTTTGAATTGTATTTCTTCTACAGCCACACCTATTGAGAGATACGATTGTGTGGTAGGGCGGTGTGGAAAAGCGGGCGCATTAGCCGTTATTTTGGCGAGAGAGAAGCACTGACTACCCGATATAATTAACTGCCAAAATAATAACTACCGTACGTCTCCATGTGTAATATTTTTTATTTCGATACATTATTGATTTGAAATATCATGTCTCACATTTTTGTATAGCGGCAATCTTCTGTTGATCCAAGTGAAAATAACTCCAGTACGACTCCACGGATTAAAAAAAAAATCAGTAACTCTCTAGGGAGAAGAGACGATCTGGGGTTATGCTGCTCTAGTTCCGGCGATGTAGCAGGGTGCTAAGACTTCGCCCTTGGCCTAAAATATAAACTTCGCCCAACTATCTGTGCGTAAATTAACCATTGAGCACGACTATGAAAACATTATTTCTTAAATACCAGGTCGTATATTTGATATGCGTACTAGTTTCCGTAATTTCATCCAAAAAATTAAAGTAAACATTCGTCACGCCAAATAACAAAGACCCATAAACCTATCGATACGGTGACACCGCTATTCTTTATTTTGCATTTTTTATAATGAAAGAAACCTGATTTAGAATGGTGAAATTTCTTTTAAACTATTCCTACGGCTGAATAACTTCTCTAAGACGTAACATTACAGCATATACATATACCAGTTATCCGGCAATTACTTCGATCAAGGCAGATAATTTTGTAGAAAACTTTTCACGAGCGGGGTTCACAAAGACACACACGTTGGCCTGAAACAAAATTATATTGTTTTTTCCCTGTAAATGATTTATCGGTCAACATCGACTCACCGCATCAGAAAAGGTTTCGGTTACCAGTTGTATAGATGGATTTTAGATTAACATCGACAGGAACTTTTAAAATCCGATCTGTTTTCGCTTTTAATCAAGGCACCCGACAATTTTACTGGCTGAACATTTCGCAAGAATAATATTTAACTGTCACAAGCGGAATTGAAAGACACATAGCTCCATGAGTCGATTTTTCGCTTCAGTATCAGCCCTGTTTGCGTAATGACTTTTCTAATGTACATTTTAGATCAAAGTATGCCACTAAAAACCTCTTCATCAGTAGTGAACGTGGACAGTTAGGGGATTCAAAAGTGAAAACCATTCCTTTTGCAATTAATACACGTGATGGGCTGACAAATTAAATCTGAAAATTGTATCGTTATCGTGACACAGCTCACCAATTACCAATATACGAGTTGTCAGAGCATTTCCAGCATAGCTCTCCAGATTTGTATCTAATACCGCTTATGCCGGAGCTAGGGGCCGTGTGGTCATGTCATCCAAGTTGCCACATGAACAGGTACAATAAAAGCGTACCTGAGACCGTATCACGAATCGTTAGATTCTTGGTATGTGATTTAGAATAGATTAACCAGAAGACTATACTGTGAAGTCATGTGGCTCTGTCAGTATGTCGGCACCTCTTCCCACTTCCATTATATGTGTTGTAATTTTATCCATATCCATCCATTTGAAATTGCATGAGTAATTGTCATGATAATTGACCTTGATTGATTTGTTTCGACTGATAATTTCAGCCATATTTGATTCTCACCTGAGTCAGTATAACATGCTAATACTAGACGACATTTAATCTACCTGTTTACACATTACATTTCCCTTCGAAGTTTCGTAACGCCGATTGTTGTATTTGCAGTGCATTTTGACTATCGCGTGGAAAGACGCGGTGTGAGATGAAGTTATTTAGGGTAGGTGTGAGATAACTTGACGGATAGAAACATCATAGCTTGAATGATGCTATTAGCCTACCATATATGATCAGGAACCAGAGAGTCGGAAGTCGCTCTGGAGTATGTAGCCAAAATAAATATCGTGAAGTGATGTTCAAAGGAGATCGCTACCAATGCCAACTGAATGATTATGCATGCGAAATAATGTTGTAAAACCATAAATATTCGTATTGTGTTTTTGAAGTAGCAGGAATTTTTAGTCGAAACATATTCAATTGGCGTCATCATTCATGTTCGGCACCGCCTGAAGCAATAATCGATTTTATGGTGTATCATGGTATCTTGATACTTTATTTACACCTGCAGTCAAAAGGGAGAGAGGGAAATAAAATATATTCGCGTCAATGCCGTAACCTTGACGCCATCACAGTGACGTCCTCTCCCATGAAAGTATTCCGCATCGGTTTATTTTTTAACCATGCGAAAAAATTGACCAAAAACAGAAAGCGATTTCATAAGTGCTCAACATGGGATCAGTATGATGCAAATGGACTCAAAGTCATAAGCTAATATTGAGTCCGGAAGAGCCAGCTGTTTATATTGTATTGGTTCTGGACTTACGTGAGATGCTTTCTTATGACAGGGGCAGGGGAGCGCATGATCCCAAACAGACCTGGTAGGGTTGAGAAAGCAAAACAACTTTGAGAATATTGCCATGCAGTTAGATAGGCCATGGAATACAGATGGCATGGCCGGCGAAAATCTGAATAAAATTCTCCACATACTGGTATCACCTTTAACAGTAGTCTTTGATTCATTACTTTGATATAGCATCGGAGACGTCACAGTTGCTTTAGTTTTTGAGGCGAGTGTCATCTAACATGTCTATATGGTTCAACGAATAATATTTTCATATATTCGCCTAAAGTCTGTGATTGTTTATCTTTGAGACAAATGGATCGACATACATGTATATATGAATAATCCAAGAACTGATCGCGCGTGCAATCAAATAAGAACATCTAATATGCACAAGGCACCCGATGTATCTCGCTATCGGGGAAGAATAATCCATAGTTGGAGCATTAGATATTAAAACATTTTTAAAGTCCTATAGAATGTCATTTCCCATTCTCTTCCCCTTCCCACTTTCGTTATTTAGTTTAATTTTTCAACTAATTGACTATTTTCTCTAAAATGCTTCCAGGAGTTTTTAATTCATTTTTATTTCAGTGGATAGCGAGAGATGATATGCCTGGTCAATTAGGTCAAAATGAAATGTCGTCTTCCCTCCAAACGGAAAACTATTGAAAACATTTTCTGTACTATTACCAGTTCAATGATGTGGATCAAACTTCGGAAATAGCTCACGCATAATGCAATCAAGAAACCTATTAAAAGATCGAAGGTCAAGGCAACTGGAAATTAACAAAAGCACTGATGATCACATTTTTGTGAGGGGATGCATGTCGGGTATCAAGATTGAGATCAATAGGCCATCGGTCTAGGTCACTGACCATCAGCAACTCACTGTAACACCTAAATCTAAAGATTTCATTTAACCCTACCTGGCCGGGGGGGGGGGGCAGAAAGTGCGCCCCCCTAGTGAATTTTTCTCTGCTGCTCCAAAACGACAAAATCGAGGAGGCTGAAACTTGGTGACTGTAAAGCTTATCTTATTGGGGTCATTTTGAGCCTATTTTTATATACCCCCGGGCAGAGGATCATGGGTAAATTCAAAATGGCGGCCTTGTGGTATCCGCAAAAGTCGTGTTTTTCAATCTTTTCGCTCCATTTTTTCACATTTTCCTTGCCTAAAAGACCTTGAAAGTATTTTATTTATGCAAAACTAATTATTCTATATTTTATTTGATTTTTTTCGAGAGAAAAATCTGAAGAATGAATCGACGCGAAAAGGCCGAAAAATGGCTTCCGAGAAGATGACGTCACTGTGACGTCATCATGGCGGCCATCTTGTTTTTTTTACATTTCCCGATAGAGCTTGAACCCAAGATACTGTGTGATAAGTTTCAGCGCTCTAGCCTTAGTGGTAGAGAAAATATATAGGAGGGCACTTTCCGCCCCCCCCCCCAGGCTGCGATACACCCCAAATCGCCCAAGCCAGATAGGGTTAAGTCAAGCCAAGGGCTAATTGTTGCCTGTGGTTATTTTGAGCGCTCTATCACCAGCAAGGGAGTCAGAAACTGATGGACAGGAGAAAATTTCGGATCAGATTAGGGAAATATTTGCAATTGCCTTGTTAGCCTTTGCCCTAATCTCTCGTGGCTATCACTAATTATGAAGCCATTGACTGGGTAATTGCATATTGGTTGATGCCCCACAAAAACATTAAACCAGAGGAAGAATCTGTTCGAATGTCAATTTTGGTATTTACTGTTGTATGTGGAGGCATTGGTAACTTCAATGTATTAGCATAAATCAACAATGTTACGCAAATCATACAGACTCCCTATCGGTTTCGGAAGATTTCCCGCCTTCATAAACATGATTAATAGCCGCCTTTTTGACGATGTTTGCACGCAAAGAATAGTAAATTTAATACTCATGGCAATTTATTGTAGGCATAGATTTGTTTTGCAAACAAATATGCTGGTGCCGCTAAATGCTTAGAGATAAATTACAAGAGCAATCCTCGCAAACTCTGAACACATCTGACATAGCAGAGATTTAATAGCCAGGTCGCCCACGCAAATTCTCTTTATCAATAACTGCCGAGATCTTGACGAACCCAGTCGAGAGCTCAGTTTGTGTAGGCATCCACAGGTTAATGAATTGAAATGAGAAATTAAGATGCATCATTTATCTAATATTTTGGGTCCCCAGAAAGAACTGCATTTTCCTTGATCTCTTGGGTGCATAGTGCCAATAGAAATTGGATATACTTTAGCATCAGGCAATTACAGCTGAAAATATTGGCATTTTAATGTTCGTCCAGGAAGCTGTCCCTTGGGTTCGAGATATACCCAGTAGAAATCCTGTAAATCATAATGTTGCACGCAATTCCTATTCCCCAATTTTTTATTTTCCATAAAAAACAAAACAAATCAAGTTCACAACCAGGTTGATCTCGCAGAGAATTACCGTTCAAGTCATATAATTTCGTTTGAGAGATGATAAATAAGTTGATAAATATATAAAAAAGAAAATATTGCGTTGGGGGAATAATAGCTTTGTTGCCCGTGCATGCCGCGGAATCCACATTGCTCGGCTAGGGTAATATGTTCAATCAAACAATTACATCCAAGGGCCCAATACGTCTAACATATACAGCTGTATACATACGATGTAATATTATGACAGCAGGCGAAAACAGAATGTCTTAGTATACTCCATTTACAGGTTTCAAGAGTACTTTTTGGGAGATCTTATGATGGCTATAGATTAAAAACCTAATCGTTTCGTCTGAATGTAGACAACTTGTCCCAAATCAGCATGAGATGTTTCTGATAAACCAATTCGGTAGGATAGCAAGCCTGATGAAGGTCATTTGTATTCCTCAGCGGTTGCAGAAACAAGCAACGAAATATTGTCAATTCAGCAGAGAAATTGATAGATATTGGCGGGTCAAAAAAAAATCCTGATGATTTTCGGATTAACTGACATTTTGATCTTCAGAGAATGACAGAATTAAAACGACACAAGCCTGTTGTACACAGACCTGTTGTAATGGACATTGGAAAGAAGCGGTGCAATATTTTATTTTTCCCTCACAATGAATCTGTTCGAGTTAGTCGAAAGTGGGACCTCAAGACGCAGGTTCAGGTTAAGGATCATAAGCATGATCACGATCAATATCAGTGACGTCATCATGTTCAAGGTCAAAAATATGATTAACCGTCGATAGATGAGCAACGGTCAAGTTATGAGTGGCGGTAAAACAATGAGCAAGGGGAGGGGGATTTGGCTTAATACAAGCGTCTAGTCCGTCATTCATAATTCAGCCGTCGTCCATTAAAGAATATCCGCGTCCATAGTCCAAAGACCTATTCCATATTCCATATAACAGTATTAGCACCAAATTCAAAAAGACAATCATAGTATACATAAACACAGGCTTGTTTCCTGCAAGAGAGAAGCGGTCAACAGATTTCAATGATGCCGGCAAGACATCATGATGTTCCAAAAATATCAAATCCGTATCGCTGATCAGTATTCACTCAACTCCTTTAGGAAAATGTATGAAGAAGCATCTCTTCGCCATATGGTCATTTCGTTGTATATCACAAACCGAATACTCAGAAACATCAAAGGTTGAAGACAAACTCTTGTACTTTAAGATTGAAAAGTACAAGCTGAATACGGAGTATGTACAAGTCCATCTCACCTTGGTTAAGAAGTGAAGATCATGATTTACACCAGGGCCGGGGGTCAGCTCATGAATATGAATGGGATGGTTCACCGTAAAAAAAAAACTCTTTAGATGATGAGAGTGATTATGAAGAAAGCATACATTCTAGAGAGATAGTGTTTGGAAAGGCATGTTTTGGAGTGGGTATACTGACGATATTGTAGAGAGAAAGCAGTATTTTAATCAAGACCATGACGAAGATGAATCAGGTGACATGGAAAATATATGATTCATTGACATGATATGAGGAATGATGATATCCGTAATTTTTAAAGCAACATGTCAGCTCCAAAACAAAAATCATATTGACTATGGAGAAACTATGAAACGGGGTATCAAGCAGAGAAAGGGCTTATTCGAGAAGTTGGCAACTAAAGGATATGTGTCAGATAGCAATTATTCGGATCCAGGATAAATACAAGTAAATTGTTAATATTCAAAAGAATTTCACATGTATATATTATGCAGGAGAAAAAATAAAATATTTGTGTTTCCAATTTGTGTTAAAACTTATATCTGGTTAACCTTATCTGGCCGGGGCTTTCGAAGACCTGTCCAGGCCTGGGGAGGGGCCATTTAGCCCCCTCCCCCTAATTATTGTTCTTACCCCTTGAGCTAGGGGTTGAAACTCATCACACTATACCCTCTGGTCAAGCTCTACCAGAAAATGTGAAACATTCAAGAAGGCCACTTTCATGACGTCACAGTGACTTATTTCCAAAAATGGCATTATTTTGGTCGATTTTTAGTCACATTTTTCGTAATTTTTCATTTATGCAATTTCTCCGCATAAAGTGCGTGATAAATTAGTAAATGTTAATCTGTTGTGAAATAAAATAATTGTTGCCCACTTTTCATCGCGGAAAAGCAGAAATTTTAAAGAAAAATGACGAAAACATGGCCGCCATCTTGATTTGCCCATGATCGCGCAACCCTCAGAGGGTTGCGCAAAGAGATTTAAAACGACCCCAATATATTAAACTATAAATTCACCGAGTGTCGGCTCTTAATTTTTTGTCGTTCCGGTGATAGTGCAGAAAGTTTGGTAGGGTGGGCAGTTTGCTCCCCCCCCCCAGGCCTGGTAGGGTTAATAAATAAAACAAGTTACATTTTTAAATATTTATTTCAATATTATCCATATAAATACATGGTTGTATAGTAATTATTAGCACTGGTATGATGACGGAAATGGAACTCTCACGTGATCAAACATGGCCGCCACTTTTTTTTACAAATAATCACCTGATGAAACATTGTGTTAGCAGTATAGTTCCAGCAAATCGTTAGGAACAAAAAAAGACGTATGGAACCCTGTTCGACTCGTTCATAAACATGCGCTATTAAACATTATTCTGTGAAGCTTTTATGGATATGACACACGAGATTCACTGTAGTATTGCCTTCTTGAAAATACTAAGGAAATATCATACTTCGTGTCTGTAACGTCATCAAGGTCTGCTGCTGTGTTCATCTGAACAAGTTTCCAACTCAATTGATCTGAAATCTCATAGAGGAATTGCCTTTCTTTACTCGAAATTTCACCGAGGATATTATCCGGGACCTTGAGTTTAGTATTATTTCAGAGATATGTCTTCTTTGCTCTGCGAACAGAGTTGATTATCATATCTCAGAGAAGCATGTAGACTTTTGATTGGCTGACAGACCTCATGTGTGATGCTGTATTGTCAACTTGCTGGTCGAATATATATCGCATACCCCCGTCGCCAAGGGCAACGAACAGGTGTTCACTAGATTCCATCGTCTGCTAAACAAAATGGCTGAATCAGGCAAACGTTTCGCGTCTCACACGGACGATGAAGTTGTTGAAAAGCGGGCTAATATTATTCCCAGCAACACAAAAAAATCGTCCGCCAGAACTTTGAAGTATTACCTGAAAGAGAAGGGACAGAGTGAAGAATTCGAAGGATTCTCGGCCGAGAGGTTAGCAGAGGTACTCAGTCATTTTTATTTGGATGCCCGAAAACAAGACGGAGAATTGTACAAAACATCCACTCTCGAAAACTTTCGACATTCTCTGAATCGTTACCTGAAGGCCCCACCGTATTTGAAAACTTTTGATTTGATTAGAAATTCGGAGTTTAATGAAGCCAACGAGTGCTTCAAAACCGCACTTGCAGAGTTGAAGGCATCTGGAAAAGGCGACACCGATCATTATGAGCCCATAAACGAGTCCGATCGTTGTAAACTCTACAAGTCTGTTCTCATGTCCCCAAAACCCCCAACTGGGCTTGCAAATAAAGTTCAGTTCGATGTACGTCTGTTCTTCTTTAGAAGGGGAGTGGAGAATATGGAAAAGATGACAAAAAACACATTCATCATCAAGCGGGACCCGAAAACTGGGCAGATGTATGTGAAAAAAAGGAGGACGGGCCCAGCAAAAAGAGGGTGTTACCGGATTCATGCCTGAAGAAGAAGTTTCCCCGTTCTGTCCTGTTGCTTCATTCGAAAGTTATATCTCCAAACTCCATCCGAAATGTGATCGCTTGTGGCAGTACCCGGTTGATAGTTTCCTCGACGACGATAAAGTTTGGTATTATAACAAACCTATTGGGAAACACCGCTTGGCAGCCTTCATGACCAACCTGGGCACTCGTCTGAAACTTTCTGAACCATACACTAACCACAGTATACGAGCAACCGGCATCATCATCCTTGGTAGAAACAACTATTCAGCATCTCAAATAATGGCTGTCACAGGTCACAGATCTGTCTCGTCGCTGTCGGTTTACCAGCGAGTAAGTGATGGCGAGAAACTGCAAATGGGCCACACGGTTGCGTCAGTAACCTTTCCTGACACCATGGGTTCAACCCGAAAGACGAATACCGGTACGCATACACTTCCAGTAAATGTTCCTGTCAACCCCCATCCTGCAGAAACTGTGACATCATCTTCTCAGTATCCTGCACCCACGTCAAATGATGCCACGCCGGCCGTGTTACACGCCCAGGATGTACGAGCAGAAGGCCATGCCGACGACTTTGATTTTGATCTTAATCAGCTGTTTTGTGAATTCGACAGCACCGCTGTCCCGCCCACATCGTGTGACATTCCCACAGCTATCCTGGTCCCCGCAAATCCCTCAGCGCCAATGTTCAATAACTGCACAATAAATGCAATCAACATAATCGTGCGAAAATGAAGCAAATACCTATACTTCTGCCAAATTGTGCAGGACAGTTTGATTTTTCCGATTTTTCTCTCGAACTGTAAATTTAAGTCAGTTCATGTTGGTCCTTCTCCTGTGTGATGTTATGGAAACATGACACAAGTGACACTGTCGAGTGACACGGTGTTGAATTATAGACAGAATGGAAATGTAACAGTTCACACGTGTATTTGAAACTTACATATCCACGCAACAGATGTGAATCCGGAACGGGTCTTTCGATGTATTTATTAACAAAAGGTATATAATCTAGATATTATACTCGTCGATGGCTATTAAATATTAAATATGAAATTGAGATTAAGCTTAATGTTCCAGTATTTTATACGTTTCTGATTTTCAGAATAGAACATAAGAGATGAAGCTGAATTTGAAGTTAGATTGTTCATTCTTTATCACCGAAGCCCACCGGTATTTCACACGGAAACCGGGTTCATTGTTCACGGATTACAGTATATGTTATCGTGATCTTTGCTCCTCCCTTAGTACGTTTTAAAGATGAGGATTGTAAAAATGATACATTTGTCTTTGTGTTCATTTTTTCCGGTGCATGCTGTGGATCGTTCTGAAACCAGTGCAAGTCCGATCGAAGTCCGTTCCATTATGTCGGCCTTGAAGTCCAAAGTGATTCGTAATGCTCCTCGGCTGCGCCTCGGGAAAATATGGCGAGAGAAACCAAATCTCATCCCGTATTACCCCGGAAGGGCGACGTATAACTAATAGTATGCTGTTGTTGATTATGTGTACTTGTCTCCCCAACAATATAATGGTGATAATTGTCCTATTCCAGAGATAACTGTCCGGTAGGACGCGAGCGGAAGAGATTCAGCATGTGTAATACAACACATATCACGAATCGTTAGATTCTTGGTATGTGCTTTAGAATGGGTTAACCGGAAGACTATACTGTAAAGTCATGTGGCTCTGTCAGTATGTCGGCACCTCTTCCCACTTCCCTTATATGTGTTGTAATTTAGAGCCTTCGGCAAAATGAATACATGCATACAAAGATTCTATGGTCCACACAAGCCTAATTCGGGCCCACTCCTCCATCACTGAAAACAATTCGTTATGTTTGAGGCTAAGAAGTTTGAAAACGCCACATTATCTGTGAATCAAACTCCATCACGAAATGTAAATAAATCCGAAATGACTACGTCACAGTGACGTCATATATCCAAAGTATCATTTTTGATTGACTTTCCCGTCGGAAGTTTCGACAATTTCACAGGAAAGTATTATATTATGTGAAATAAAATAGCATTTTGCCTTATTATGAAGGAAACGTGCCCGCCAGTTTGAATTTAACCAATGCTTTAATCGAGCAGCATGGCTAAGTTAAAAACGGCGATCACGGGGAAGTAATGGTAACTGAAATTTGCGTTTTTCTTCACTTACCATCTAAATAATGGCCATTGTTTTTTCGTCGACTTTCTTCAAAATTTTGCCTTTACCTTCATAATACTGCCCGATGCTATTTTGTTTGACATCGGGTGATACTTTTTTATGAAAAACTCGGAAACTCGGTCCAAAAACTCGCTCAAAATGCTTCTTTGAAATGTGACGCTATCGGAGCAGCCATCTCAGATTTCTTTACATCTGTTATTGAGCTTGCTCAAATGTATGGTTGAAATCCGACTCTAGATCGGCCCGATGTACTCAGTCAAGCTCTGTAGAACTGTACATTAAAATGGGATCCGTGAAACTGGGTCGCTCCTTGAACATAAAGTATTCTCAATAAAACGCGACCAGAAACGAAATATCTTCACTGACCTAACATCCCTGACGTTGCAAGGCGAGCATATTGTGTGGGCACGTTTTGGGTCGAGTGACTCAAGGAGGTATCTATCATAACGCGATGACTTAGACTTGCTGATCAAAGCTTCCGGTGACGACCTTGTTAACAACTCAGGAAATTTAGAGTCTGTGGAATACATTTATTCCATGCCTTGAAATCATCAACACTGCTACGAGAACAAGCTATTGGTTATCTTCAAATTCTCATCTCTTTAGCTCACCAAATCGATGAATAGTTGACAATTATCAACTGTTCCCAATACATTCTCTCTTTGTTGGAAGACAGCGTTCGGCAATTTCCTTTACATAACGAATGTTTAAGTAGATCAATGCGCATATGGAGATATAACATGGGGATTTTAATCGCATTAATCAGAACAGTCTGAACTTCGAAATAATAGAACTCGGACACCTCACATTATGATAAAAGTAAATAAAATATTGATATCGGCAACAACAGAACCATTCATACCTATTCATAGCGTTTGCAAAGCGAAATACATGTATGTCCGACAAAAAGGTGGACCACTCATATTCAATGGTCGGTGAGGCGAAGGGTGCTTCTTTGAATATAGGTAATGCATACGGTGCCCCCAACAAGTCATACACATTCAATTTCAGCTAAATGGCAACTTTACAAGGGCCTCGGAAATGATCCCCATTCATATTTTTCCGCTTACCACCGCTCATGTATAGGAATTAAACACCTCCATTTATCTGATAATCTGTGCAATATGCCCCCGTTTTAGCTTATCATATTGAGGTCTCTTGAACCTATTGGCATAAACCCTCGAGCAGAGGGTCATGAGAAAATTCAAAATGGCGGACATGTGAGGTACCAGAAATGTAATGTTTTCCTCATTTTTCATTTTTGAGTTTGTAATGTATTAGCGTGTCATTGACTTCAACGCAATACAGAACGAATCATTATGCAATCTCTCTCGTGTTTCATTTCATTTAGAAGTGAAAATCACTGAAACAGATTTAGGCGATCCGTTATTTACATTTATACTAATATGGTCGTAAACGGGACTAAACCTGGGTCCCATGAACTGCTAAGTTGAGAAATGTGTACTGCATCTTTGCTTCAAAATTTGGAGGAATTATTTTCACTTGAATTCTATCCCTTCAGTTCTAAGTCGACCAATCGGTTTTATATGCCACATGGTCCAGCTGTTCGGTCCCAGAACCTCAGTCTGCTCAGAAATCTTCCGTTTGCTAAAACAAATTTCAAGAGTCATTTCTTTTCTTCAAATAATAGGGCAGCCTGATATTTCGAAACAAACACCTTTCCAGTTGGTAGGCGGTTCTGCGTTATTCCCGATAAAAAGAGCCCAATCGGTTATCCAAAATCCAGCTCAAAACTTCTATGCTGTTGAGCGCAAGATCATGAGATATGGAAACAAGGCTGTACGTATGTCAAACAAAATAAGTGGGCCTAGGTTTTCTGAGTTTGCATCCGTTGCAAAGTTATCCATTCTTATAATTGGACGGGTCGCATTGTTCGAAAGTTAATGCACTCTTATTGTTTGAAAAGTATATTATAGGAATTTGAATGTTCAAATATTTTTACTGAATACTTTAGATATTATCAGCTGGGATATTTGCTTCATTCAGTAACGCAGTTGGAGTAGCGCGTAGATGAAAATTGTCACTACATTCTAATTCCTTGAATAATAGCTTTCGGAAAATATGTAACTCGTGTTGATGAGTTTTTCTTTTGCGATTTAATTGAACAAAACCTGAAAAGGTGTCGAAATTTAAGATAGAGATCATGAAACTCGTAAGTAAAAATGGAGCTCTAAACAAGAATACAAGCAGACTAATTATTTGATGATTGATCTGGTTTGTTTTTCGCATTGGTGAAATTCATTTCCATTTAAGAAGACTCAATTTCAGTAATGCAGACTACACTATTCTTTGCAGAATTCAATAGCCTGCTCGTTGGTGCGGAACTTCCATTTCCATTCTATGTGTCTGCGGGTTGAAATGTTTTGCACTCAGATGAGTATTATCTTTATATCAGGAACGGACCTTATTATTAGGGATGGGTAATAAGAGAAGTAATTCGTTAGTGTGTAAGGCGCATACATTTTGAGTTTATTCACAAAGGTTAATCTCATGTGAAATAGAATTAGTTCATAGCAGAGTTTCGTGTATTAATCCTGTGGAATGGGGCATAGTTTGTGCACTTTATAGAACAAGAAGCATAGAGATGCATATAGAAACAAGAGAAGCAAATCGATAACGCTCCATATTGACAGGTGGCTCAACCCAGTGGCACAACGTGGATAATCCGGCATATTCAGGATCAGGCCCCTTGAGTATTTGTTCTACTATTTGGGCTAGGGCATTGGGCCTTCCCAAAATATATATATTTGGGGCAAGCTCTACAAGAAGAATTAAAACAAAAGATAATCACTCCCACCATGTTCACGAAGAGAGAAAACATGATATTCCCTAGTCAACTACTGAATGTCGCTAGGAGAGAATCAATTGCTAGTCAAACATACGTTAAAAAATTCCCAAACGCTTTATTACAGCTAAAACGAATGTTCGCAATATTCGTCCGTGGTTATGTTGCAAGCAGATCCTTCACCCTTGTAGGCGCCAAGCACTGGAGCCCATGAGCTTCCCGGAACAGATAAGAAAATATTCGGAGATTTCTTTCTAAGTAGCCCGTGCCTTGCGCTAATTATGTTTCCACTTCATAGTAGCTGCATCAACTAATTCAGATTATAAACATATAAGTCCGGTGCCAGGCAGCGGGATTTGCTGTTATCTCTATTTTGGTAAAGTAAAGGGAAATACGAATGCTATTATTAGTTTGAGAACATGCATACCGCTATCTATAAAACAAAATAATAATAAAAAGACGCTAAGCCATAAGGTAAAACTGTGTATTGTTCGCTTATAACCTTTTGTGGTGGAAAGTTACGTTCAACAACTTTCAGGAAAACCAGGCTATGATTTGGCCAGTGACGGATCTTTACCGAATACACCTGGCCGGGTCGTGATCGACAGATTCCAACATTCTTCTCATCTATGTGGTCACGCTTATTATCATATACAACTGTGAGACTGGCCCTGGGAAGCGAGTCTATCCATTCTGAACCATTTTTGACTAGTACTTCAAGTAGAAATCACCGCTAAAAAAGGTAAATAAGTATCAGTCAGTCGTCGTCGAGTTGCCGTTTTGCATGTGATTTTTTCGCTTGCCCAAATTGTGAATATCGCTCCAATTTATTGCCTGTATATGGTAGATTTCTGTCGGTGGACTGTTAGTCCCCGAGGCCGGCTTGGTGTACAGGTCATTCAACAAATATATGCAGGTTTATTATTTTAGTGCGAAATTGAAGCCGTAAGACGTCGGGAATTACAGGTTAGTTTTCTTGTGAGCATTCTTGCATTTACAAGGTTTATCACATTTTGAGACGTTTATTTCATCAGACGTCCACGATGCTCATCAGATGAGTTATTTGTTTGACCTGATCTGTCATCGCAGCTATTGATCTAGCGTATCTAATTCCGCGTAAGCCGGTGCCAGGGGCCGTGTAGATACTTCATAGTTTTCACATGAACAGCTGCAATAAAAGCGCGGCTGAGATGCTAAGGCTACCTCCGAGAATCCTCCGTTTTCTCGGGTTTGAATGTGAGGTGCCCAGCGATACTTTCCTGAGTCATATGGTTGTTTTTTAGTCACCAGACGTCGTCAATTTTTCACACCGCTTATATATCGCTCCAATTTAAGCTTCGTTTGTGTAAAATTCCGATTCAAAACACTTCTCAACTGCTACGAAAGTTATTCGTATTTTTGTTATTGATGCTACCAAAAGCAATTTGCTATCAAAAGTATCTAATTGATCAGGTTTCCTAAATCTGTTCTTCGTTGGGTTAGGGTCGAAGAGTCATTAAGGAAGCAACTCCATTAATCGCTTTTCATTTAATCGAGAATTTTCGTCATATCGAGAATTCTCCGAGAGAATATCGAGGGGAAAATATGAAAAAGCGATATCGTTTTCAAAATTCTCGTTTTTTATTCGTAAAATTTATGTAAATTGAGCTGCGTCTGCCGCTTAAAGAATAGAATTCTAACGTACCATGTCATCGCGATTTTAAAAGAGACTGCATTGGATTACCACATCTTCAAAAGGCTTTATTTTATTATATTTAATAAATGTACATGTAGTCCGGCGACTATCAGATCGGTTAAGCATCTGGGCGCCGAAACGATCCATCGTCGGTTTTGACTATTCAGTCAAACAGGGAATCTCGTCGGCATTATATTTTGTTTTCATCTTGTTCTATCCATAATAGCGGACATATACGTTGGAAACACACTTCTGTAAATGTATTTACCATGAGTCTATCAGTGGGGCCGAGCACATGCATGAGATATTTAGTTTTGCATAGAAGCAGAGCAGCTTTTTGCCACATGCCACATCCAAGTTGCCACATGAACAGGTACAATAATAGCGTACCTGAGATACAACAATTACAAGCGTCTAGTCCGTCATTCATAATCCAGCCGTCGTCCATTAAAGAATATCCGCGTCCATAATCCAAAGACCTATTCCATTTTCCACATAACAGTATTAGCACCAAATTCAAAAAGACAATCATAGTATACATAAACATAGGCTTGTTTCCTGCAAGAGATAAGCGGTCAACAGTTTTCAATGATGCCGGCAAGACATCATGATGTTCCAAAAATATCAAATCCGTATCGTTAGATTCTTGGTATGTGCTTTAGAATAGGTTAACCAGAAGACTATACTGTAAAGCCATGTGACTCTGTCAGTATGTCGGTTCCTCTTCCCACTCCCCTTATATGTGTTGTAATTTCAAGGGGTAATCTGGTTCCCTAGTCAACAGGTCAGCAATGTAACACCTTGGACAGGGTACCATGCTAAGCAAAGTCAAAAACAGCACTACTTTCACTCGGGTTTTAATCGCTTTTCTCCACTGAGAGCAATTCTCGATGAATTATCGACTGATTCGCGATATCATTTTTCTTTCGAGAAACTTTCTCGAATGAAAACCGATCAATAAAGCTAAAGAAAACCGATTTCGCGAATCATTCGGTTTTTGTGAATAAAATTATTGATTCTTTATCACCTTGCGAAGTCGCTATATCGAGAAAAGATCACAGATTTCTCAATGAAAACCGAACGATATTTGGAAACGCTTCCCAAATAACTAAGCATCAGGGATCGCTCTGTTAATGGATACACTCCATTCCCATGTCATTTTATTAAACCTATTTAGCCTGAGCTTTTTGGAACCTGTTTAGGACTGGGCTCCACCTAATTATTTATCTCGCTTCCTTAGCTAGGTAGATCAACTTATGACACTATACCCTTGGGTCAAGTCATACAGGAAAATGTTAAAACTGTCCGTTTTACAGTGACGTCGTTTGCAGAACAGGTATGTATTGGTCTATCAGATTTTCGATTTTTTATTGATGTATTTTCCTCACAAAATATGCAAGATAATTAGTAATCTAATGTGAAATAAAATAGTTCTTGTCCACTTTTCCTCAAGACCAAGCAGAAATTGTGAAGAGAAATGACGAAAACATCACTTTTCTGGTACCCGACATGGCCGCCCTTAAATTTAAATTTGAATTATGCAAAAAGACTCCAGTATGATGGCCCCTGTATGATGAATTACAAAATCACGAGTGTCAGCTCTCAGTTTTCTGTCGTTCCGGAGAAAACGTAGGAATTTGGTGCCCCCCTTGACTGGTAAGGTAGAGGGTTTAGATGGAGTTATGTCCTGTTCACTGCAAGTATCCTTCGCCGCATAGGATTTCTAGATCTTATCTTTTTGTGATTTCGTTGATTGTGTAGATAGTTTGGTAGCAGGGCGGGGTGTTGTCGTTGTGATGCTCTCCCTACCCCATTGATGGTGCTGATGAACTTTCACCAGTTCCGTGAATAGACACAGATTTTTGATCATCGACGAGTTATATAACATATGATAATGTTGTAATTCCAGAGATACATATTCGTTTTAACACAAGAAAAGAAGACGCATTATACAGGATACCCCAGATGAGACGAATGTGTCCGCTATCGATAAATTCGGTTATTTCTAAGGCGCCTAAATGTTCGGCCATGATAACAGTTTGGGGTGGCATTGTGTTTGTGAATGAATGAAATGCATCTCCAGTGAGGGAATATTGTAACCGTTAGAAATACTGGACTAAGTTATACCTACCCTTATATAATCTTACCGTGACTTGTTCCCTTTATGGATACAAATTCTTCCTAGATCGGTGTTGTAATATAGTTCCACTGGCTTTTGGAGTCGACATAGCTTAAACAGTAAAATCAGTTTCGCTTCTTAGATGGAGCTTAAGTTCAATTCCCGCTTACTGTCACTTGCACAGCAACGGCCCACCCGTACGTATCATCGGTATGCCCTACATTTGTGTCATTTATCTGATGAAAAAAATGTAAAATTTGATACATATGAGTAGTTCACCTCAAGCCGTGCAGAGAAGCGAACATTCGCACATGGCGCGGGGATACAGCTTCTTGTAATTATTAAAATCGTTGGGTCAACAGCGACTTCTTATAAGAAGGCTTCCAAACATTCCCCATAAATCGATTTTGGAGACCAATATTCAAGGCACCGGACGCATCAAAAGACGTCCATGCATTAATTGATTTGGATTCTTCAAGACAACATCTATCGCGTTGTGAGAATAGACATGGTTCATGTGTCGAATATTCCAACAGTTCAACCGATTTAGCGTCCATAGAGTGTGCGCGTCTTCCTTGAAGCCATCATTACATTTGTCCGAACACCGTCGTTATTCCGCCCCATTTTCCTCGATGAACTGTTCAATTTACTATAAACTTGTGGAACATTTAGAATAATCTATACTGACAGCTCACTATACTGACACAATTTGCTGTGTTCGTGGAACTGCCCTAGTGCAAATGACATAATAAATTATTAGATTTCGGAAAACAGTTTAACCCAGAGAATACAGACGTATAAGCATTCTCTTTATTCGATAAAGTATAGCAAAGTATTACATTACGCTAACTTTTGTTTCAAGGTGATCACGATTTGCGTTGTATGCGATCAGCACATCAAAACAACAGAAAAATCGGAAAGCTCCTGATCATGTTTTGTAAGTAGTACTCCAACATAAGTAAAAATTACATGGTTCACTCGAATAATATATTATGCTTGAAATGGGCAATAGTTTCGTTCTTGTGTATAACAAATGTGTTGTTATCTAATCTAATAACCAGGACTTGGTTACACAACTAGATCATTAGGCATCCCAGTACAGAGAACGTCGATTTTCTTATCCGTACGATAACTTGCAAAGGCCTTTGTCAGCCGCTCTCAAATTCATTGCAGATATTGCTGGAATATATATTTTGAAGGACATATATTATTAATCAGCTCTGACGAAATTCGGCAACTTGCTTTTTTGTCGATTATTTGCGCTTTTCTTTGACAACAAATGATTCGCCAAGAGCTGACTTGCACATTCTCAAATGCATATATCCTTGCGTCAGCCACGGAACTGTTGCATGACTGATCAATGGTTCAATCTAAATCAACATATATACTAATTCGTATATTCTTATTTGAAAGTACTAGATTGAGGGTGGTAGTATGTTTCACAAGTGGTTCAGAATCATGGCATACGCATTCATATATATTATGGCTATATAACGAAATAGAGTGCATTGATTTTTTTGCTTCGTTAGATGACTAAACACTACAACAGTCTGTGGCAATATCTCGGAATTAGTAACAAGGATTTCATTATTCTATTCGCCTTTCTTAGATAGACGAACACTGAGGCATTTCTGCGCACATCCGATTTGCCAAACAAGATCAAAGCTGTATGACCATGGCATTCATGGAAACTGACTTAGTTCAGATCTCACTCAGAGTTTCGTAGCAATGTCTCCTAATTTCAGTTTTCTGCTATATCATAATTCCTCTTGCCTTCATAATAGCTTGTATATATAATACCATCCAGTTCAACATTGTCAGCGCCTCGAACGACCATATACGGATCGAGGTTATTCTACAGAGTGATCGGTGTCCGGGAGTAAATTTTTTCTCCTTGGTTGTGCGCAAATATCATTGTCGGCAAGAAAATCTGACAAGAAACGCGTGCGTTGACCGAACTTTATCCCTCCTTTTCAAGTTGGCACCGGATATGGAAAGTCGGGATCCCTCAAATTTATGTCGATCCGGAGATAGGAGCAAAAACAACAACAGGTGACGGTATATACCTGGCGAATCTATATACATTGCTACTATTAGCAAAGCCATCACTTTTCTGAATGGTTCAACTGTTTGAGTGTGAGTTAAAAAATAAATCATATCATGTTTTATTGTATTTCTGGAAATGTACTGGAACAGCTGAACTGACAATAACGTTATCACCTTTGTACATGAACATGGCGACCAGCAGCTCCGGGCATGGCCGGTGCGTCAGGAATATGGCAATTTGGCTTGAACCTTTCACCACTTTGATTTACATTACCATTTCAGTAAAGTGATATTCAATCATCAGTTATCACAATTTATTGTAGAAAAGCTATCCAGCAATCGATGTAAATGAAGAAAGTAAACTATAAGTTATGAAGGAGCGCGCTCCGGAAAGATGACCTATGAAACGCAGAACGACCCCCGAAGAAAGAGGAAATTTTCGATGACCGACCTGGCTTGAACGCAAACCATCAATTTCTTCGTAAATTATTGAGATGGTCGACACGTTCTTTTTCTGGACCCAATCTCTGTACATTTATAAATAGATATAATAAAATAACGTGAAAGCAGAAATAACTACATGTACGTCTATCGCTCATTACACGGATATCATTTCAGCGAGATCTGACTATGAGAAGTGATTCCTCGGGGATATGAATGGTGCATCAATATTATTGCCATGACTACCGGTGATTCGGTCAGGATATCAACAACAGCGTCTGCAAAGTGTGAGGGGAAATGTTGCGGATTGATGAAGGGAATGTACTGTGTCAGATGAAAGGGGACAAATAAGGCATCGGATTTAGAGAAAATAGAGATTGATAGCTTCAATCAATTAATTTATCGTACATGCGAACATGTGTCTTAACCCTCATCTGTGACTGTTCTTTGATGCATTTTCCTGTACTGCCAAATGTATTGAGTAGAAACCTTTGGCTACCATTTTTTTTTAACCTAACTACACTAGGTGAAATTCTTTCCGACTCAAACATTTTGGATCGAGTGTATTCCAACCCCAAAATATTGGATCGCAGTAACTTTCAATCTATGTATGTCGACCAATATTCTTAGATCTCAATCTAGGGTGGTAGATTCGACCGAACATTTGTAGATTAAATTGATTTTCAATGGAATGAAAGGATATCTGTTGTCGAAATTGCTTTCCAGATTGTGTTATGCAATATCTGATGTAACTTTCCTGGCATTTCATGTCGTTGATAGCGACAAGACTGGACATGGAATCATTCGGTCAATCCTGGAGAACTGAACAGGTACACTGTCGGCGGGCAATTAATACGCTGAAATTGTGCGTTACATGAACTACGTTACCGCGGAAAGGGGGTAATCGGAAGGACGATTCAGAGAGCTATGGAATAGTACTTAAAAACGCATTTACTATACACATACAATTGTTTCGCACTCCGTGGGAAACACACGAAACAATTCAATACTTTTGAACAGCCGCAATGTGACCGTCTACGTTTCCGAGCAAACTTTTACCGTTCTATTATTAGTGATCTAGGGAAAGAGACTGTCAGAGAATTGCCCAAACAATTGGTGACCCCTATGACCCCTGTCGCTGTCTGCCTGTTCATAAACTAGTCCCGAATAGTCTTTATTTTCAAAATCCACAACCTCTGTACATACAGGTCATCATTTGTCACGTCGGGTAGTCTTTGCAGGAGTTGACATGTTCGACCACTATCCGATATGTCATACAACGAACAGGATGTCGTATTAGTCTTATCCAGCCCGGTATCGATGGCGTGAAGAAGTGTGAATATGACAAAACAAATGCAGTGAATATATCCATCGTCGTTACCATTGTAAAATCGGGTTGTTTGAGCCAGAATCACAAGACGACCAAGCGACAGTTTAGTTCAGTATTGAGAATTTGAAGATCTGATTCGACAGTCAATTTTCAGCTATCGTCGTAAAATTTCCGCGTCAATTAATCACTCGACTGCTAATTGCTAATGATCTTGTACATGGAAATAATAACCAATAGACTGCCTAATAACCCTTTTTCCCACCATGTTCACAGAGAGAGAAAACATGATGTTCCAGAGTCTGCTAGTGCATGTCGCTAGCAGGAAAGAGTAATCACTCGCCAGTTACACGTTGAAGAATGCTTAAAGGCTTTAGTACAGCTGATAACCCGTTCGCGATATCTGTCGCTGGTTATTTCGCCAGCAGATCTTTCACCCTGGTAGGCGCCACGCACTGCATGGTTCCCGGAGCAGATAAAAAAAATATTCGGAGATGGTTCGTGCCTTGTGAAAAGTATCTTTCCACTACCCAATTGACCACATCACCTAATTTAGTTTATGAAAATATAAATGCGGTGCCAGACGGCGGGATTTGATGCTATTTCTATTGTTGGTAACATATAGAAGGTAAAGACGAATGCTTTTATCAGCTTGAGAACATACATACCGGTAATTACAAAGCAGAATTAAGCAAAAAAAAGCACACAAAAAACGCAAAGCTATAAGGTTAAACTTAAGTTTTGTTCGCTGATAACCGCGTTCGAGACGGAATGAAGTAATTTCTAACACCTTGAGAACGGCCAGGACAAGTCCGAACTGACCATTTTGAAATATTTGCGACTTGTACTTCAGGCAGGTAAATATTTATCATGCGCATTGTATAATCCACTCGTCGATTGGTTGCCATTGAGCATGTGATCAAAATGTCTTAAAGAAGATCTTGATGCGAAAAGACACATCCCGTACAGATATGTATCCACATAACATTTCTCGACTCTCTGTTTCTACTATCAGGGATGTTTCTTTGTTTACAAAGTTGCCTAATTTTCTCATAAATAACATCTATGTGAAATTTGGCAGCACCATATATCGACAGCGTATAGGTAGCCCTGTAGATACTAACACTGATCCCTCATTGAGCTTTCGAACACTGATCTCTTCAAAGCCGGTGTCTTCCCATTCACAAAACGGTATATAGACGATCTTCTTGCTGTGGATACTCGCTGTATAAATAACACAATGGGGGATATATATCCACCTTCATTGGATTTGAAGGAAATTACAAATAGCCCTAATGGCACATAACACATTTAGACCTACCTCTCTATAAAACTGAAGCGAGCCTTGTCTCTGGTTGACTTTACGACAAAAGAGATTATTACAATTTTGGTATCGTTAACTATCTCTTTCTGGACTGTAATATTCCAATAATACCTGCATATGGCGTATACATATCTCGCCTAGTAGCATTTGCTAGATCTTGTATTAAACGTGACTATTTTAATATACGCAACAAAACATTTCTGCAGAAGCTTATGAAAGCGCCTCCATTCAACGTTTCTCAAATTTGGCGTTACATATCGGATGCTGTTAGTAAGATACGAATGTTGCAGGCAAGATCTATGTCGTTACGTTTCGTAACTGTTGTTCAGTCCCGCTTAATGGTGTCCATGTATTTTAAGGTCCTCATGGTGTTCATATGAACGTTTGTCTAAGGTACATCCTACTTTATATAACGACTTTCATCAAAGTCATATGGATTAGGAATATTGATCAGCGATATGGATTTGATATTTTTGGAACATAATGATGTCTTTCCGGCATAGTTGAAAACTCTTGGCCGCTTCTGTCTTGCAGGAAAATAGCCTATTTTTATGTATTCTATGATTCATTTTTTGAAGTTGGTGTTAAAGTTGTTATATGAATTCAGTTTTTGGATTATGGACTTCAAACTGGACTTATGGACGACTCATAATGAATGAGTATGTTACATGTACTAACCTCTATTTGTTTAAAATTCCCGTTCCAAAACTCTACTCTACTCTTACGGAAGTTATTCATATTTCTATTATATTTTTTTTAAAGATTTTCGTCAAGTGTTATCTAAAGCACCAAATCTGTGCTTAGCCAGATCAAGACCGAAGAGTAATTACATGTCGCCAAGTATCGGGGATTGCTCCACTAATGGATGCAGTCCATTCCCAATCCATTATATTGACGATATACTTGGCTCTGACTTTTGTCCTTTCAAGGATACTGTACAAAGCTTTGGCAAGAGGGATGAGGTGCTATAATTCCCCATCCCATCTCCGTCACGCTGGTACCTGTTAGGGTTAATCTTTCTACAGTTCGATCAATGCTTGCCCGCTCAGGTCCCTCTCAATAGACATAGATCACCGGGGATTTATGATTAACATAGGATGATGCTGTAAATGCAGAGATATATATTCGATCTAATGCTCGAAAAGAATACGGGATACACTATATGAGGTTATGTTATGTCTAAGGAGCCCAAATGTTTCGGTCATGATAACAGTTTGGTGTGGTATTGTATCTGTAAATGTATTAAAGGCATCTGCATTGAGAGAATAGTGTAAGCTTTAGTAATAATCGAATGAGGAACGCCTGCTCTTATATAATCCTTCCGCGGGTTGTTCCCTGTGTAGATACAAATTCTTCCTATACTGGTGTTGTAATATTTCTCCACTGGCCTTGTGTGTCGACATAGCAAAAACGGTAAACAGTCTCACGCTCTGGAAGGAGCTTGCGTTCAATCACAGCTTACTGCCAATTCAATGGGAGATTTGCACAATATCAATATATTCAATCAGATTACCTGATCGCCACTCCCCTTTTGTCGAGTTTGACCCAGTTAAGAAATCAGTTGACAGAAATAAAGAAAACTTTCGTCAGTCCGTCCACACGTACGTCTCTCCAGTATACCCTACAAATCTGCACATGTGTCGGCTATCTGGCGGGGGAAAAAATATATATGAGTAATTCATCGCAAGCCGTGTAGAGAAGCGAGTGGGCCACATTCAAACATAGCACGGGAATACAGCTTCATGTCAGTGTACAACTGGTTGGGTCAATATCGAGTACTTGTCTTATCCTATTAGAACGCTTTCCAAACATTCCCCATAAATCGGACTTGGGAGACCAATATACATCGCTCCGGGAGCATCAAAGGAATTCCATGCACTGATCTCGATTCCTGAAGAGAACATTTATCGCGGTATGAGAATAGACATGCTGATCAAAGCTTTAAGTTTTAGTTCAAACAATTTAGTATCCATCGAGTGTGTTTGTCTGCCTTGAAGCCAGCTTCACACTTGTCAGAATATCATCGTTATTCCGCCCCATTTCCCTCGAGGAACTCTTCAATTTACTCTGAACTTGTGGAATATTTAGAATAATCTATACTGACAGCTCATAACACAATTTTCTGTGTTCGTGGAACTGCCCTAGTGCATACGACAAGATAAACGATTAGATTTCTGAAAATATTTTGACATGTTTGATGTCTAACATGAACTCCTGCCCGGAGAACCCATCCTCTTTATCCGATGAAGTATAGAACTAGTATATTACGGTAACATATGCTTCAACACCGTCATCATTTGTGTTGGATGTGATCAGCACTTCAAAATATCAGGAGAAACGAAACGCTAGGGACCATGATTTGGACCTCAATATAATAACAGTGTACAGTACCGACCAGATTAAAGGTTCGCCTAACGGGCGCATCTAACGCACTAACGCGCTTCAAATTAATGCGCTCAGTGGGAGGCCTAACACGCTCCCAAACGCACTCGAAAATTCCTAACGTACGTCTAACGGTCTGCTAACGTTCTCTTTATTCTATGTAACGCACTCGGACAATGGGCAGGTCGAGCAGCTGCCAGACGCAACCTAACGCCCTCGGAGAAATTGACATGCTGGTTAAACTAACGTGCGCTTTGTCCGACCTAACGTACTCGGGGGACGAATATGACCAGCCAAACCACTGAGGCATACATCTACGTAAACTGGAAAGTAAGAAATGATAGAATTAATTAGTTTGACATCTTCGTTTCAATGGCGATGATAAGCTAATAAATTTTATTGCATCGACACTAAAAATAATTGCCCCCGTACTAAAATTATTTATAGTATCCTAAACAGCAAGATATATCTTATAATGTCGGGTTTTTCCATATTCGTTCCACGAGCGCGTTACGTTGGACAAAGAGCACGTTAGTGTAATAGTCACGACAATTATCCTAGAGCGTTAGGTTGAACAAAGAGCACGTTAATAACGCATATGGCTTGTCAAATTGAACTAAAAATAACGTCTCAGGACACAACGTCTATTTTTATATGTTTCTCTTGAGAAAAATATGTCACACCGGAGTTGCAAATGAAGAAAAAAAATATGCTATAGCTATGTTATTAGATACTAGCCGGACATTATCGGATATTATTCCCTTTTATGCAGAGCTTATCCGCTACTCGGTCTGCCATTTACACGATGAGAGTTTACCTTGGTATATTTTCTCAAACCTGATCGCCTCATATCCATGTATCTTGCGCAGGTTTATTAATGAATGATTTTGATCCTTCCTAAAATACGGTCATGACAGATAATAGATATGACCTAACAAGGCGATCAGAGTCATAACCAAACCCGTGTGTCGGATGTGCTCAGGCAATTTTGCAAGATCATTACCATTGCTTCTGATGATGAGGTAAATAGATGCGGCCCATATATAACGAGAAGGTTTTCGCCATTTCATATTAATAGTAGCCACAGCTGTTCCTTAGTCCCCCCCCCAACAGATAGGTCGGAAGAGAGTGAATAAGATACTTATCAATGAAGGTGGACAGATGAAATATAAAGGGGGAAAAAGACAGATCGAGAAATTGTCACGATACTAGATCTGACAGCGGGGGTAATTGATGTGCTCTTTGTTAAACATAACGCACTCGGACAAACTGGCATGCAGGTTACTGTAACGTGCAGTTTATTTGTCATAACGCCATCGCAGAATGTTGTCAGGCAAATCATTGAGGCATACATCTCCCTGTCCTATAATATAGAAAATGCTAGACTTAATTAGTTCGTTGTCCTCGTTTCAGTAAAGATGACAGTCAAATAAATTCGATTACAGTCGAAACTGAATATAAATCCAGTCGAACTGGAGTTACTGGTAGTATCCGATACATGAATATATACCTCATCATGTCTAGTTTGTCTATATATTCGTTCTGCGAGTGTGTTACGTTGGACAAAGGGCAAGATAGTGTAATCATCACAACACTCATTCGAGAGCGTTAGCTTGAACAAAGGGAAGATTAATAACTTAAATGACTCGACAGAGTGAACGGAAACAATGGCACAAGGACTATTTTCGTTTGTTTCGGTTGGGAAAATATGCCGTACATGAGTTGCAAATAAAGCAAAAAATATCCTGGCTAGGTTATTAGATAGGAGCCGGACATTATCGGCATATCCAGAGTTACGCAGTTATGACGAGGACTCAAGAGAGTGTCCGATGAAGTAATGCAGAATATAAAGGAATCGTCTACAAGCTAAGTTGAGAAGTTACGCAATTAGGTGAGAAAAGAAGAAAGCATTTATTGATGAAGTTACGCTGATAAAGAGGGGAAAATTGCTGACAAAGTTGCACAGTTACGGTCTCAGAAAAAGACACACTGCGAGCAAAATTGTGTTGAAACCATTTTAGCACCAGAATTGAATTGAAAATAACACAAATTTGGATCACAATCAACACCGATGTGTGTTAACTCAACTGAATTTTGTGTTGATATATGGAATTCAACACAAAATCATGTTCATTTCAACACAAAACTGTTTGTGTTGAAGCCATTTTAGCACAACATTTTGTTAAAACAACACAATTATTTTCTCGGTGCAGGTCTATAGAATTTACGCTGTCAGAAAAGAGAGAGAGACCGATATAGCTGGAGTTACACAGTAACGCTGAAAAAAAGATAAAGGATCTTACGAAGTTACGCATATACCCTTGAGTGAAATGAACTGATCCATCACTGGAGTTAAGCACTTACGCTCTCAAGAAAGAGATGTCTATAGTTGGAGTTACGCAGTTACATTGAGCAGAATAGAAAGGATCTCTCGAAGTTTGGCAGTTACGCTGAACAAAAATATTAAAAAAACTTCACTCGCCAATCTGTTTGTTAGAATTTGGGTTACGCGGATTGAATTTCGTCGATATTGAGAAGTAAATTTTGATTTTCAACGAGAATCGATCCCAAGGCCATTCGAATGTGTATGTTTTGTATGTACTGACTATGCTTTGTCATAACGTACTATGAATTCAAAAACCAAAATACAGAACTGAAATATCAGGTAAAGGGAGGAATTAATCGATGAAAGTGCATGGGCAAATACATAGAAACGAAAAGAAATAAAACTTGGGCGGGGAGTGGGTGTGGGAGTGCACCCAGTTCTGCCAGCAAATGAGAACTCGACCTTACTTTATGTCATTGAACGCTGAAAATTAAAAGTGTATATTTTCATTCATATATTTTAGACTAATCATACTACGTGCTATAGTTATATTAAGTTAGAATGACGGCGAGGGTACGACGCGTATTATCCACGTTTTTGCAAGATACTGGTTCAACTGAACGAAATGAAATCAACTATAATAGTACAAGCCTGGTAACTGACATGTGGAACAAGGTAAGAAACGATAAAGAATTGTTTGCTTCTTCCCGCATCTTTAATCCGACGGGAAAATACATAGACTGCTCTGGATCCAGGGCATTTCCCTCAGTGGACATTTCCCCCATGGATATTTCCCCCAGTGGGCATTTCCCTCAGTGGACATTTCCTCCAGTGGACATTTCCCCCACCCTATATTTTTAGGTTATTTCGAACATAGTTTTTAAATAATTCGGTAAAAACAATTTTTCTTAAATTTTTTTATTCATATCAACCCTTTACAATTTGCTCAACTGTGATATAAAATTGAATATTGACAGAGTACATGCGAATTTTATCGATGAAAGTGGACAAAAATGTAACATCTTTGCTTTGAAGAGCACATCGTTATGTCAGCAAATCCGAACATAACTCTCAATAACTTTATCAACTTGTATTTATCAGTCTATTATGTTTTCATTCATATATTTATTGAGTTCCAGGTTAAGGTCAGGAACTGTCAGGACTCCCTCGCCCAGTCCGGTTCTTGACTCTCCTTTTGTTCTATGTACCAACGCGCTCGGAATATATAATGAATAGCCAGCGTGTAGTGCAGTTGGCATGGCTGCAGTTTTCACAGGGCTGGAAAGGATTTTAGGAGGTAGAGAAAACTACATAAAGTATAGGTCCGCGTAAAGTTTAACATTTCAATTTTCACCAGCAACACCAGTATTAGGTTTTTTTTGACACTGACGCCTCGTGATTCGAGCGGGCATTTGGAACTGACGGACGGAAATCTACGAACCTGCCACCCGAAATCTCCTAAAATTTCAGAATGATGATCCCCGCCCGATTCTTTAATTTTCATATAAAAAAGTTGGACAGTCTATTTTCATATTTTACTTTAAAAAATCATTTGTTATATTTTGTTATCAATGACATATTAAAAGGTAAAAAAATAATAAAATTTTGCAAAGTCTGAACATATTGGACAGCCTATTTTCGTATATATTTTTTTTAATTAAGAAAAAATCAATTTATTTTATTAAGGTCGTTTGTTCTCGGTAAAGCCTCTGTCGGGAGGCACGCGTATAGGTGCGAAATTGGCAAAGCACAGGACAATTTCAGAGTGCTGCATAGGTGTGAAATGATCAATGGGTTAAACTAAAGTAAACAGGAAAATATGACACTTCTATGGCAGGCCAAAGCGCTTTTTATTCGAGAATTTCCGATATCGAAAATTGAATTCTCGATATCGGAATTGAAATTTCCGATATCGGAATTAAAATTTCCGATATCGGAAAGTCATGTCCTTCAATTTCCAATATCGGGAATTGAATTCTCGATATCGGAAATTAAAATTTTCGATATCGGAAACTGAACTTCCGATATCGAGAATTGCAATTCCCGATATCGGAAATTCAGTTCTCGATAACGGAAATTCAATTTCCGATATCGGAAATGCAATTTTCGATATAAGAAATTGTCACTGAATTTTCGATATCGGAAATTGCAATTCTAGTTTTCGTAAAGCTGCCAGAGCTTTCATTTCCGATATAGGAAATTCAGTGACAATTTCCGATATGGGAAATTCTATTTCCGATATCGGAAATTGAATTCCCGATATGGGAAATTGTCACTGAATTTCCTATATCGGAAATGAAAGCTCTGGCAGCTTTACGAAAACTAGAATTGCAATTTCCGATATCGGAAATTCTATTTCCGATATCGGGAATTGCAATTTCCGATATCGGACATTAGAATTTTCGATATCGGGAATTCAATTTCCGATATCGGAAATTCGGAATAAAAAGCACTTTGGCTTGCCATACACTTCCACTGACATAATCCATGAATAGGTTGTTTGTTGTATTGTTCTCGGTAAAGCCGTTGTCTGAAGGCACGCGAACAGATGTGAATATGATAATTTCAGTGCATATGCGCACAACTTCGAGTAAAGAAAGGAGAGGATATGAATTACATCGACTGATATGATATGGAGAACGCTTTCTCAAATCTTTACTTTTCAGCGGGATTAGGAGCGTTCCATATAACTTATGAAAATTCCCATTCGAGAGAAGAAAAACATATTCCAAACGAGCTGCCATTACTCGAATAAGTATTCCAGTAAAAATTATTAACGACACTCTGAGAGCGCATCATGCCTGCAGCTTGTGTCGAGCGTCATGATTGGCCAGCCTTCTTTCCGTGCGCTTACCTCATTTGTGGAATAAAGAGCTCGTCATCTGGCACAGGTTTTAAAGAGTGTTATATGGGAAAATCCCATCATTTTCTGACAAATACTCCAATAATTGAGTAAGTGTTGATAAAAGGTATACCATAAATCAGGGGTCAGTATATTTCGTTCAATACTTATGGCGTTTTTCACATTTACCCGTGTACAAGGGGGGCGGGGGATGCTTGTGACGTAATTTTTACTGCACATTGCCTTGTGCTCTGTGGGGCGTGACTATCTTTAATCAACCAATTGGATGAAGCCCCGGGAGAATTTCTAGTAAATGTACATTAGCAGACCAAACTGTATTCTCTGAAACATCCCGGGCGCGGTTAACCATAACGGCCCAATGATTGTAATACATTCATGTTGAGCGACTGGTGACGTCATTGCGATTTATGCAAGCTGGATTCCAACATATCCTCTATTTTGTGTATAACGATATCAGGATTTATAATTAACGTGAATTATGGGAAAGAAATGATACGTGCACGATATGATAAAAACTCCACTTTATCAGAAGAAATATATGCGTGTGAGCCAGAGCTTGTCAATATATAGAGCGCACTGCGGTGGCTTAATGGTTAGAGCGTCGGTCTAGTAAGCGGTAAAGTACTGGGATCAATCCCAGGTCGGGTCATACCGAAGACTTGAAAAATGGAACTTCTTGCTTCCTCGCTGACGCTCAGCATTAAGAAAATAGAACAAGGACTGGGTCGCTCGGTGTCCGTATAATGTGATTGAGTGGGGTGTCATGTCTGCCTACGGCATATTTCAGTGGGACAGCACTATAAAATGGCAGCATTAGATCTGCTCTGCTACAAGTAGGTGCAAAATAGTTTATATACACCGATACCAGAAAATTAAAGATGGAAGTACAGTTAGAGCTACCACTCAGTCATTCAAGATCAAGTTGTGCTCTGCTCTGTGATATGTTTGCTCTGCTGAACACCATGATCTTAAGAAGGAAATGTTAGCAAAGTAATGGACATAGCGCCAGGTCTTATCACTATAAGCATAATGGCGTTTACCCAGAATTACTCTAACATATTTTAGGGAATACATGAAAGAGAGAACCCGCCAGCAGTCCCTCCAGAATGCGGCGTAGGTGTGAAATGATCAGTGGTATAAAACAATGTTACAAAAACAAATCACATGCCCGCCGACATAATTACCAAACATGTAGTTTCCACTCGAGAGAAGGAAAACATATTCCAAACGAGCCGCCATTACTTGAATAAGTATTCCAGTAAAATTATTAACGACACTCTGAGAGAAAGGAGACTAGAGCGCATCATGCCTGCAGCATGTGTCGAGCGCCGTGATTGGCAAAAACAAAAAAATACTATTTATTTCCTATTTATTTCTCTGATTATTGCTGTATCGAATCAAAATATATTTTTGATTATCTATATTATCTATAAAAATCTTTCTTTTTTAAAATAATTGTTTCGTGCCAAATTGTTTGTACCACATTTGTTAAAATTCTCCTTTACATGTATTTCTCCGATATTCCCCAGTGAAAATAGTTGTGGGCTGGTGTCCACTTCTCGAATAAGCTCATTGGGATCTTGTCCATTCGGGCGCCAAGCCTATTGAACTCCTGTCCTTAAGGGCTCCTGTCCTGTGTCCCTTTATAGCGTTCTATAGCGTATTATTATGAGTGCCCATTATGAGTAAACTTATCAGTTACGACATAATATTATGACTGAACCCACAAGAAACGTAGATCGTAGTACATTGGTAAGAGCAAGTAGGTAGGAGGTCAAGTATGAGAAAATACAAGCCATACAAATATGCCGTATATCGCTACCAAATAAACAGTAACAAGCGCCCTTATTCGTTCTCGTCCATTTATTTTTAGAAAATAAATCACGCACCAAACTATATTCTTGAATTATTTATTACATTTCTTGAAAATATATCATATGGTGCACCATGATCACCATTTCTAACTAAAAATACGCCACAACAATTTCGCCTCAAACAAGTACTTTTAATTGCCTTAACTCCTACATAATGACATGGCCATAGGTATTTCATTGTGACCACTAGTTGGGTTCTATATGATCCCACGTACAAATAGATAATAAATTCACCAAGCAAAATGTAACCGGAAGGATAAGTTGATTACCTCAACATCCGACGGTCAAAAATGAACGTTGACCGTCATTCGGTGAACTAAAAACACATAACTGAATAGTTTTTAAGGTTAGGTTCATTTTCAAGTATATTTTTACCGTATATATGCATTACTGTGAAATAGGCGTTGTCGAGGAGGTGAGGGGTCGTTAAAAATTTCGAACGCAGCTATTGTTCAATGTAACGCGCTCGAAGAGCCTACGAGACAGATAAATTAGCGATCGAACGCACTCTTTGTTCACAGCTGACCTGCTTGTAACGCTCTCCTAACCCATTCTAAGGCCGCGTTAGCAGGTTACTAACGGGCATGCTGTGAATCGTAACGTGCTTGGACTTAATTCCTAATGCGTTAGGTAGAACCTTTAATCTGGTCGGTACTGTACATGGTTCTCCCGAATAATATATTGTGCGTTAAGGGGTTTCGTTAATTTCACAGGCAAAGACGTTGATTCATGATGAAGTACTACTTGAAAATAAAAGATCATATCCCCCAAAGGTTGACTTTCGTTCAAAATGTTCAATTTCTTTCTTGTAATCATTTTCGTATGAATAAGAGAATGCAAAACGCGCCCTCAACATGCTAACGTAGAACAAAACTTACTAATTTAACATTCATTTTTTTATTATACCGTCAATACTTATTAAAATTAGCCACAAAAGGTGACTCCTTCACCATGCTGATTTATGTCAATAGAGAAAATCGCGTGTTAAAAGATAAGAAAGAATCAAATTCAATGGGGGGTTTTCTGTACGTAGGTTGAAAATCAAATGTAATTTTAGCTGTTGTCGACAATTTCAGTCTCAATTGACATGAATGCTCATTTGCCTATAAATGTTGATTTGGTGAGATATATCAGGTCGCTAATGGGCTATAGCTTTGCGGTTTCGTTTAACCAATGTATTTTTATCTAATCCGATATGTTAGCAACATATGGTAACACAACTAGATCGAGATGCCTTATTTATTCGTAGATTTTTCTTCATTTAGTCTCCTGCCAATTGTTGTATGTGTACAATAACTATCAATTGTCCTTTTCAACCGTCCTCAAGTTTGTCCTGGATATGTTTCAAGGAAGACAAATATTAACCTTCAATTCTGTCAAAATTGGAGATTTTTTTTGGAATTACACAATTTAGCTGTTTGCACTGACACGAAGTGGCTCGCCAAATACTGATTTGAATATCCCCAATTGCTTGTAGTCTAGCTACAACCATTTAAAGATTTATTGTATGGATGGCCATTGGTTCATTCCAGCACTATATAAAAAATGTGCATATTCTTATGGCAACAATGCTAGGAATTTCAGTGAATGGTCTACCACCATGATGTCATACGCACTCATGTGTATTTTGATTACATATATATGCACAGAACTGTAGGGCATTGCTATAGACTTGCTTTAATCTACAGACGAATGAATTTTCACACTGACAATCTATGGCAATATCTTGGAATTAGTTATAAGAAATGTGAAATGGTTACTTGCCTTTTTCCTGCTTTTTTTTATAGTTTCATCGAGAATCTTCAGCGGATGAAACAAAAAATACTCTCCGGACTTTTATTTCAGCGGAAATATTGACCCCTGAACTTGTGGATGCCAGTAGGCCTAACTCCTTCGTCTCCTGCACAGGTTAGGCGAAATGAGACAACATCATGTAGGTCTACAGTCTTTGCTATATGCGTTGTCCCCTGTACATGTCACTCGACAAATATATGTAGGTGTATTGCTTTGTTGGGGAAGTTTCTCTGCGTATTATTGCATTTATCAGGCTACCCCATGTTGAGACTTCCACTCCATCAGACCTACACGATGCTCATCCGTTAACATCAGATGAGTTGTCTGAGCTGATCTGTCATCACAGCTTCCGAGCTAGCGTATCTAATTCCGCTTAAGCCGGTGCTAGGGGCCATGTGGATACTTCAAATTCTCCACATAAACAGCTACAATAAAAGCGCGGCTGAGATACTAAGGCTACGTTCGAGAATCCACCGTATTCTCGGGTCTGAATGTTAGGTGCCGTGGGATGCTCTCCTGTAGAGTCAAATGGTTGTTTTTTATTCGCCAGACGTCGTCAATTTTTCCCACCTCTTGCATATCTCTCCAATTGGATAGCATACATTAACAGCAACAATACTGTATGTATTTGAGAAGTTCAAAATTGCTACGAAAGTTGACAGGCCGTCGACTGCTCTCTCAGAACAGAGAGAAAACTTACCAACAAGTCTGCTTGACAACGGTCAAGAGTATGCTGAATGTTTCCTTCTCTGATATGTGCAACATGCCAGCTACTGCTATCGTATCTGTAGCTTTCAAATCTGCAACAAGATTTATTTGCTATTCGAATGAAACCCAAGGTTAATCTGACCAGGCCTTTGGGGCATAGTTTTGTACATGTATATGTAATCAAAATACACATGAGTGCGTATGACATCAAGGTGGGAACTTTCCGTGTCATATCCGGAACGGCCAAACACTGAGAGCTAGGTGATCATATTGGAGTTATTTTGAGCCTATTTGCAGAACCCCGGAGAAGAGAAACGTGGATAAAATCAAAAAGAAGACCCTGTTGGGTACCATACAATTTTCGTCATTTTTCTTCAAAATGGTTGCCAGGAAAATGGGCAAAAACTATTTTATTTCACTTCAAATTAATATTTGTTAATTTGTCATGCAGTTTTTGCTGAGAAATTACATAAATTAAAAATAAAAAAATCTGACAGAAAATACCTTTTGTGAAAGACCCATAGCTGAAGTGTTAACAGAAATAATTAGGCGGGAGACCCCAGGCCTGGACAGGTTCCAAAAAGCTCAGGTCATATTGGGTTAAACAGAGGACCCGAAACTAGACAAACTTAAAGGAAACCAAGAGTATGGTGCTGACAATCCGAATCCTGCATCAATATGTATATGTAATAATATTGTCCGTCATCGTGATGGCAAATGTTAATGATACATTGTAGCAAAATCGCGGAAGTAAGGATTGCTCCTTGCCCATCCATTAATTACAACATAGTCCAAATACCAGTTCAAATATTAAACTAACATAAATAGGAATTATTACCAAAATAGAAAATCAGAAATCTAGAACCAATATGTACAAACAGATTATCACTCTCGACATAGCAACAGTCGCACTAGAAATACGAGTATTTAAAGTGTAAACAAACGTTTTTGCTGTTATTCAGCCAGCTGACTGTCCAATCTGGCAAACGGACAACATGCCTATGGCCCAGACAACACAGTGTACATTAAAGACTGAGAGCGAGCAGATTACACAGGGTTACAGATGATCAATAATATGCATCATCAATTTACATGTGTATGCTCAATTACCATATTGCCATTACATGCATCAGTAAACAAAACCGGTATCTGAAGAAACAACTTGTTACAATTTCCATCGGCGAAAACGAGCAAAACCTACAGAGAAGTCAGTGAGAAGCGATTTTTTGCAATTTTAAGACAAGAATTTACATGATTTAAATCTCGGATAAAATTTGCTGAATTTCCTGCACTATTGATAAAAGTTTGGAAGAAAGGTAATTGCTTTATTAATCAATCGCCATGTGTTACGTAAATATGGGGGGTCCACTTGGAGTAGTCACCAGCATCGGTAAACTGAGTCAATCTCAAGGATGTTCAGTATGCAGTTCCTTTTATTAAAACTTAATGTTCGCCGTAAAGAAATATTTTTACTTTGTCATGTTCCTGCTAGATTGGTTTGGAAATTGTGCTAATTGTCGAGCTAAATAGGTCTTTCTTTTATGGACGAGGGTTGAATGTTGAACGTCGCATCTGAAACTTGCTATTGAAATATGTTACTAGAGCAAAGCATCGTGATCAAAAGGAGATTGGCGGACATGATGAGATTCTCTGAAAATTAAGTTCTGGGTTTTCTTAATACTATACTTTCCATACCTGTTTTCCCCTACACCAGACCGAGCTGGGAGAAGACGAAAAAGCATTGCTTTAAAGAACGATGAATCTCATTCGACATACTCGCCGACAGGTAATGCATACGCCGATGTATCTGAAATATATACGGCGTACATAACGAACCGCATCAATCTAGAATCCATGACACCTGATTTTCTGAAAATGTCATATATATCATCGCAGTATAAGAGAAGTATTTTGAGACAGAACGAAATCAAATAACTGCATGAAAGCCGATCCAGGATCACTTTTCTGACAGGGATAGTCGGGGTCTAATCTCCCAGTTGTTTTCACAGACAAATCAACCTGTAACAAACGACGGGAAAATTGCATCGATCTTCCGTTACGTACATGTATATAGTATATGTAAGGATTGATTTTGCATATCTCTGTCTATATTACCCTCCAGTGGCGACGATATCGGTGTTTCTTAGTTTGCTTTTCTTGCTTTGGATATTGTTCAAGGACCTCTGTCGTCATTCTTCATTTAACTACAGATCATGTGGCATCGTTTCCAAGTGCTTTGTGAATTAAAGTAAAATGGTCCTTCATTTACCTTGCTATTCAGCGAGCCATGAACACAATTTCCCGACAAGTCACTGATGCTGCGGGTGATGAACTCTTCACTTGCTGATAAGTCATTTTCCAGTTTCAGTTATAGCCACTCCACTCTCGCAGATGGTTTGGTTTTACGTCAGTAGCAAACAGTAGATTCCACCCTGAGGTTAGTCGAAACTATTAATGCATGTATAAATTAGGAAATAACGTCAGGAGGTGCAGTGATTGTCTTGCATCGAAAAAATATATACATTGCTGCTGCTTCTACGCAGTCGTTAACTACTTTTACCGGTGAAGACGAGTACATGTAGGAAGCATGGTAGATTTATCGACGATTCCGACCTGTACGAATAAACATGCCTCACTAGGAAAGATCTGATTTATTTGTACAGGCAAAAAAGCGTTATATAAAAAATGGTATAATTCTGAATGAAGCTATCAGGTAGAGAGAGAATTAAGGATTAACTTTACGTTCAGCAATATTTCAGCTATATAGAGATGATCAAACAAAATTATTCCAACAAAACAAATCAACAACCCAGCGATCCGAAGGTAATCAACACAACACACCAAGAACATGTACATACATTAAAACTCACACAACAAACCGATTTTTTTCAAATAACCTAAAATACAGTATTCTTTTATCTAAGAAGATCTACGTTTTAAAGGTTGCATGGTACATGAATTGCGAGAACTTGTTCACAGTTTTCATTTGTCGGTCGTGAATATGCCGGTGTAAAATGTTCTTTCTATGTTGCTATCAAAATTATAATTGGCAAACATTTCATGTGATTCAAATCAAGGGAAATTGGTTCAATTTAAATAGAATTTCTCCACATTGCGTGGCATGCACACTTTTCGACCTGTCACTTTGAGCTAGGCAGTTGTTTGTAAACTCGAAGTAGTACTTTCAATGTATTGATTTCTGTCCAAACTTCGCCAAGGGTGAGAATCTGTTTTATTTGTTCGTCAAAAACGAATGCCTTTGAATCAGTTTCATTGATACTATTGATTTAGTTTTCAGAAGTGAAAACGCTGACATATCGGTATTGCTGACGCAGACCATACGTATATTATAGTATTATTACAGTTGGCAATAAATTAAACGAGAAATGAATCTGTTGCCACAGATATATTTTTGGCACCCGGCTTTGCCTCTGCCTTTTATAAAAGAATATATGCCAAATTGTATCAGCATGTGCCATGAAGCAAAGCTTGTCCATACCATTTAAATTACAAGCTTCTGGTCCGTCATTCATAATTCAGCCGTCGTCCATTAGAGAATATCCGCGTCCATAATCCAAAGACCTATTCTGTATTCCATATAACAGTATTAGCACCAAATTCATAAAGACAATCATAGTATACATAAACATAGGCTTGTTTCCTGAAAGAGAGAAGCGGTCAACAGTTTTCAGTGATGCCGGCAACACATCATCATGTTCCAAAAATATCAAACCCGTATCGCTGATCAGTATTCTTAATCCATAATATTCGTTGCAAAGTCGTCATCTAAAGGATGATGTATCTCAGTCAAGCTTTGATTGTGGCTGTTCATATGAGTACCATAAGGATCTTGAAGTACATGGGTTCACACGGCCCCTAACCCCGGGTTAAGCGGAATTAGACACAAGTTACGAAACGTAACGCCATAGAGCTTGCACGCTACGCTCGTATTTTGCTATCAGCATGCGCTATGTATCGCCAAATTTGAGCCCTGTTTTATAAGTTTCTGCAAAAATGTTTTGTGACGTTGATTAAAATCGTCACATTTAACACAGAAGAATGCACTGGAGAATGAAAAATAAGCCAGCTACTGTGCAGCCAATACGCAAAAAGATTAGAGCAGACAAATATTTCATTGAAAGTTTTCCTTTCATATTCCGACGTGGAGATAGACTACCTGCATAAAAGGAGTGAAAGCTGGCGTAGTGTCCGACACATTAAATAGTGCACTATATGCCGACTCACCCTTCAATTAAAAGATCCTAAATATAGGTGTGGATTTGGATCATCTTGTATGGTTATACTCCTCTGTGTCATCATCTGATTTGGCAAAAATTATTCCAGGGTAGTCGTTTTGCGATTCAAGCCTTTTGTCGTCACTTTTCTATAACATTTTTGAAAGGATTTATGAGGCGGAATTGCTTTGTGAAATGTTTCAGAATACGCCTTGCATATACAACATGGCAGATGACAGATACAACAGTGTAGGGATCAGGAAAATATATCACTCCGGGTCCTCTATCTAAAAACATTGAAACGTGTATTGCCCATAGCCTTGAACGACATATCTTATTGCATACGAAGCTGTCAGCAGCCAAATTCATATTGCAGATATGGGAGGGTATGAGATATGGGGAGCATATGGGAGGTAGGGTGAGGGCATGGGATCTCACTTTCCATCACATGACTTCATACTGCTATTATTACATCATTGCTCTTGGATATTTTATCTAAAACCGCTCATGCTGGTGCTAGGGGTCGAGTGGGCATGTCATGCAGTTAGATATGCACTCAGAATATTGGCTGTGGTGTCATGTGTTAGTACGCCGGCATGTTTTTCCACCGCCCCTATACATGTATGTTACGTTTAATTATTTGTATATGATGAGATTATAATGGTGGACATTTCCACCCCGAGGCTTGCCCTCTGTACAAATAATTGTGATTGCAAGAAGGGACTGTGGTTAATATGGTGGAGAATGAAGCGCTTGGTCCGCGTCGGGCACCACAGACTTGTGTTCTGAATAAGAACTTGCCTTCTTCTAAACCTTTCCTTATTTGGGCCGTCTCTTCTATCTGACGGAAACATTCCATCAGATGAATTGATAGGCATATTACATTATTGCTCTTTTGATATTTATATCTAATGCCACTCAAGCCGGTGCTAGGGGCCGTATGGGCATGTCAGTCATGATGCGCACGTGAAACAGCTACAATAAAAGCGTGGCTGAGAAACAAATCATCACAGGAATCATTTTTCGTTCTGGGGATGTATTTAGATATGCACTCAAAATATTAACCTGCTGGATCATATGACTTCTTGTTAGTACGTCGGCATCTTTTCCCATCACCTTTATATGTTGTGTTTAATTAATTCAGTCGTAGTAGATTTGCAGTTGATCACGAAGCTTAACATTAGAAATTAATTTCATAATATATTGCGAGTATTGTGATTACGAATGGTAAATTCCACATTTGTACTAAGTACTATTGATCAATACTATTCAAAAACTGACCTTTGCAACTTGTGAGGAATTAATGATTGACAAATTATTTTGAACTCCATCGTGCAAGTATGATACGTGATGCAATCTATGTACTTCACTACTCGCACATCCGCTCCCTAGAGGATTAGTTATAATCTTGCGATGAATTAATGCTTGGCAAATTATTTTGAACTCCATCGTGCAAGTATGACAAGTGATGTAATCTATAGTTCATTACCCGCACCTTCGCTCGTCAGAGGATTAGTTATAATCTGCGCTGCACTGTATATATGCATTGTTGGCATCGACCGAATTCCTAGCAAGTTGCAACGCTTTGAGAAAACAAATAGTGGATAGCGAACTTTCTGTGCATAGTGGTAGAAATGTGAATAATTGGTCACATGAATTCTTCTGGGCAAGATTTTAATGTTAACAGTGGAAAGTGTGAACATATACATTCCTTACTAATTGTATTGCTGACAAAAAAGATGTTTATTGGCGCAACATATGAGCTATATACAGGCGATACTGCTTATAGCGTTGGACACCGAAGTTAAGCAACATTAAGCTCGGTCAATAATTGGATGGATGACCGGGTGCTGTATTGGCTGGGCTGATCAGTGTCCAGGGTAACTGTGAGTACTCTTGTGTTCTGGCACATGTGGGCACCGTCGTGATATGACTGAAACAAGGTTGAAAACGACGTTAAATTGGAGCGATATGAAAGAGGTGGGAAAAATTGATGTCTGGTGACTATAAAGCAACCATATGACTCTACAAGCAAGTATTCGCAGACACCTAACATTCCGACCTGAGAATACGGTGGATTCTCGGACGTAGCCTTAGTATCTCAGCCGCGCTTATTGCGTTTGTTCATGTGGAGACTATGAAGTATCCACAAGGCCCCTAGCACCGGCTTATGTGGAATTAGATACGCTACATGTAGCTCTGGAGCTGTGATGACAGATCAGCTCAAACAACTCATCTGATGTTAATGGATGAGCATCATGGACGTCTGATGGAGTAAACGCCTTAACATGGGGTAACCTGGTAAATGCAAGAAACCTAGAAAAACTAACCTGTAATGTCCGACGTCATACGGCTTAAATTTCCTATCGAAACAATAAACCTACATATATTTGTCGAGTGACAGTTAAATCTTACTACTCATTCACCTTACTGCCATTCACAATCGCCTGAATAACATAAATTTGATATCTAATCTCAAAGAAATTTTAACTGAGTTTTATAGATACAACAATGCATCACGGGATATCTTCCAGTTTTAAAATGATACTGATTGGTCAGTTGAGGTTTTCGAAATGATATCCAGAATTTTCATTGGCCCGTGAAGAAAATTGAAAGGAATCCCGCCAATCGTCAAGTTTCTGTAAATGGTGATTGAAAACTTGTCCGATAAGGATTTCATCTTTTTTTGCCAGTGCATTAATACCGGAACGATAATCGCTTCCCTGCGGGCGAAACAATCGATATTTCATTTATACTTTGTGATGACCAACATTTGCTCTTGTAATCAAGTGATCATCCAAATAGTAGCGCCCAGACCGTTATAACTAACGCTCGAACGATGTTTTCATATCGTTTAATCTACCGAGGATCTATTAGGATCTGACTGATAAAAATGTTCTTCTCTCCTCTCCGATATAACTCTAGCATACTTAATATCTATTGCTGACCACAGTGGCATTTCAAACATTTCTTCCGTTCCGTTTAACGGCTGATCGGGTTTTGAATTTCTGAATTTTGTTTTCACAGAAGCAGCTGATGAAATATGAAAAATGTAGTGTATTAAATGTATTTCCGGCAAACTGATTGCAGATGTTGAATTTTCATTCTCCTTAATCAGATACGGTTAATAGTAGTATGGAGCTGTTGAGGAGAGTGATGGGTTGAGTGTAAACGCCATCTGTTTTAGATATCCGTGGTAGTCAACGGAGACGGGACTGGCACAGGAAAGATACATTTGAACAATGCCACAAATCGAGATAAAAATTTGACTCCTGGTACACCGCGATGTCTTGCTATAGTTCATCAAATCTGTTGGTCGATTCTCGCTTGCGAGATAATGTGTTTTATGTATACTCTGGGTTGAATGTGAGGTAGCGAGAGTGGCTTTCCTGTGGGGCCATATGGTTGCTTTTTAGTCGCAAGGCATTGTCAATTTCCCTCACGTCTTACATATCTCTCTGCTAAAAGTGTGATATATATATAGCGTCTAGTCCGTCAATCATTATTCAGCCGTCGTCATTTAGAATAATAATGGAGTCCATAATCCAAATATCTAATTAATGTAGCAGCATTAGCATCAAAATCAATCATAGTATATATAATCATAGGCCAGTTTACGGCAAGACGGAAGTGGTCAACAGTTTTCAATGATGCCGGTGTGATGGGTAAGACTGTCCCTGTGATTAGTGTCCTTTTTCATATCCTTTTCTATTGGAACCACGGACGTACACTTGTCCCCAATGTGGAGAAAAGTGTCCTGGCTGGGTAAGAAGATAGGGGCCGGACACTCTTAGCCGGCGGACATTCATAGCCTCCACACAACAAGATATGATGTTCCAAAAATATCGAATCCGTAGTTCTGATCAGTATTCTTAGTCTATTTGATCTTCTTTGTCAAGTCGTTATATAGTCAGAGGTATATCTCAGTCACGCTTTTTCAAAATGTTAGAAAATATGTGTAAAGAGTGGTGTTAGGAGCAGATATAACAAGTGACGTATGTCAAACCGCGTAG
Organism: Hanleya hanleyi; assembly: GCA_036873755.1. NCBI lineage: Eukaryota > Metazoa > Mollusca > Polyplacophora > Lepidopleurida > Hanleyidae > Hanleya > Hanleya hanleyi. Next base: position 120,863 of record JAVTVY010045494.1, read on the forward strand.
ATCGAGTTTCGTGAAGTGGCAAGCATCGCACTATTTCCCCGTTGGAAGGTGCAAGTCTTTGATGTCATCAATGTGGAAAACTACCGTCAGCTTCTCTCTTGCGAGAAACCATCTTCTCTGTGTTTATTTTTATTTTGTGCATAATTATAATTGATGCTGATTGTCATATGATTTAAATTATTTTACGCAGAAATTCATTTGCGGACGATGGGTGAATATTGACTTTCGGATCTAACGCCAATACTCTGTGAAAACGGATAGTGGAGAGCCAATTTTCGAGTGCAATTTAGTCGTTAGTGATATGAGAGAATGGTCACATCAGTCTTATTCAAAGTTTAATAACCAATGGATCTTTCTGCTGACATTACAAACGGTTAAAAAAACTTCCCTGAGAACTCTACCGGAAATTCCTCTCGTTGACCAAAAGCTTTTTTATTCTTTGAAGCAACATAGGCGCTCTATAAATTGGAGTAATCTTTCATGCCAATCTTCTGATAGTCTCAATCAACTGATTTCAAAGAAAGGACAACTGGACAGTCTGCCAGTTAGAGATTTCTATCCAAACCGTCCATCAGCTATTTGATACCGAAAAAAATTGTCCCCCTTTGGGCGAATCATTTGATATTTCCTGTCTACTCCATGACCAAAAGCTCCTCGGGTGACCAATGGTCTAACAAATATCATTGCTATGTGTTTTATAGCCAACGGTCGATGTATCGCTTCCGATGGTTCAATCTTGAGCGAATCGATCTGAAGGGAACAGGCAAAACTGGCCTTCACCTCTCTCTGAATGTCTCTGAGATAGTTGTACTTGAATGATGAAAATGTGCCTGAAACAATCCTATAATAAATGTGGCCTTTCATTGCATTCCGATAGTATTGGTGTGGTAGTTCATGAACTTCTCTTTGACAGTGTCACAACGGAACAGAACGTCAGAACAAATGATGCCACTAGGTTTCTCCTCGAGTATGTAAACAACGCAGCCTATCAAGGGGATTGGACAAAAGGTGGACACGACAGGACTCAACGGAAGCTGCACACATGATGTTCTAAGTATATCACTCTGTTGATTCCCTTATCGCAATCCCCAACAACGCACAGCCCCTTGACATAGATGAGAATAGAAACAGGTGCCTTTTGAGAAACATTTTTATCAGTCTTAATGAACAATTGAGAATTGAAACAACCGTCGAGATGAATGTGTAATATCCACATAGCGAACCGAACTAATATTAAAGAAATTCCCGCCGGTTTACTCATACGTTCACTGGTCCAAAGCCATGTATTCCATTATGCCTCTCATCCAAAAGTCTTCAGTAGCCTGAGGTGATTGAATTCTGATTGCGAGAAATCTAACGGCAATTGTAAGAATCTAATTTATTTGAATGCCGATAGCCGTTGATTGAAAGAAGGAAACGTTAGAAGGAAAATATCTCGGCACGATCGATCACAATGCAATTATTAAACTGGGATCACGAACAAAAATAATATGGATATGCCCTTGGGTATAGAATATTTATGAAGCGAGTTTATGTTAGAAAGCACTGCTGATGTTTCCTAGTAATCCGGAATGAATGATTTAGGTGGTCCATGCCATCGTTTCTCTTTTCTTAAAAACACATTGCGGACATCCTTCAAGCCATTTGGTATCAAAAACTTAGAAAGTACACGTCAGAAGGATTGGGTCAAATTGACGAGATTTTGTTTTTGTTTAGACGCGATATGGAACCGTGATCAGGATTTATTGTTTCGAATAAGTAGAAAACGAGCCAGATATTTGGATAAATAACTATATAAAGATGCAAATGGCTCACACACACACATCGAATTTACGTCAAAGATTTGACATAATCATTAACATGATAGAAAGGCCTTCATCGGGCATATGCATGTCTCGGTTCACATAGTTTGCATTTGCTAGATTCTGTCAAAAATGTGATGATTTTAAAGGATTTTGCGAAACTTGATTTGACATGGCGACACCATCAAGCGCCTTTACTCAACGCTTCTGGAACATGATGATAATTATCAAACGCTGATAGGAAAGAGCGATATCAGGATGTACGATGTTTCCAGCTACCTTTTGTAAAATGCGCCTAATTTCGCTTCATCATGGTTAAACAGTGGAACTCTCCATATACGAAGTGACAAATAGCTGTGTCACGTGACCTATGGTTAGACCAGATTGCCTGGAAAGTGATGGAAACCCTTTTCCGTTGTTCATACTTATGAAGCTAGTAAGCTAGATTGAGTTTATAAACGAAAAGAAATGGGCACTGGTCCAAATACGGTGAATTTATGACACAGAATTGAAACCCGTAATACAGGATCATACGTTTTCATATCTCTGATTGACATTCTTGCCCTACCGTAACCTCTGTGTCTTGACTAAATTAATCTCGCATGATATCAGTCACAATCGAAACGTGACCGAGATAATATACTGTAGAAATCGACTTGGAAAAACTTACTTGTATAAAGGAATATTGCATGATACGAATTTTACATCGAATTACACATGAAGATAGGCTTTCAAGACAGAAGCGGTCAACAGTTTGCAATGGTGTCAGCAAGCTTTTATTGATGTTTCATTATATTTGTATCATTAACCGACATTTTTATCCAAACGAATTCCCAATTCTACACAAATTGAAAAACCCCTAGCGACAATTGACCTTTCGGACTGTGAGCATTCGTTGCTATGAGTGATATATTGTCACCGAACTTTGAGTAGAAGAATATATACTATATCAAAACCAAACAAGTTGTTGCAAGAAAAAAACCCCATCCTGTGGATGAAATCCTTTTTACGTATGCATAAGAACGCTCTCTCAGCTCTGAATTTGGTATATCGCTGATTACGTCTCCACGAGGGATGGAGAATTATAGAGTATTATACCTTCAAAACTAGAGTAGTTTTATATAATAAAAGTATGATGTTCTTCGTGAAATCGTATTCAGATGATTGATGTTGGCCCATACATGTACAACGGATGTCTGAGCTATATTTAGCTGTAGTAAACTGTATGGATATATACATCTGGCTATTAAATACACACTATATGCGAGACGAATCATATTATCTAAATGGTTAAATATAAGAAATGTATAATATGTGAATGGGAGAACTACCATCATATCTACAGACATGTAAGGGTGTGTCAGATGCTTTTAACATGTGAATGTGATAGAGTGAAGTCCATCACTTCAACCCGGGTTTCAAGAATAATATTCAACTTAGATTACAATTTGTATTAAGACCTCTTACAATTGGCTGTGTTGTGCACAGTAGGTCCCATAGTCATCGGATGATCAGGTGATACGGATCTGTTAGAACGTCGTCCTCCATCCTAATATTTCCTGCCATGACCTTGGCAACGATATCGGATACCGGAACACATTTTCGTATCACAGTCGTATTTCTTGGGCCCCTGCATTCCCCACTTCCAACTCAGTTAAATGCTATCCAAGCATTTTAAATAAAATTGCAATATCTACTATACAAGCCAACAGATCCGATATTCGACAGCCAACCATCGTGCACGAATAATTTTCTCGTCCATGAATGAAGCGCCTAACCCGGCTCTAAGCAGGCATACCAAATATATTTTGTGTATCAGCTATAACCGTCATAAGAACTGACCGGAGACTCTAAATTCATAACGCTTGTTGGCGCCCTATTACGAAATAGTTTATAGAATCAGATAATCTTGGATAGGGAATACTTACGTTTATCTTAATTACATCATGCGCTAAAACGTAACGGAGATATTTCGGACTGACAATGCCTTACATTTTAGGTTCTTAACCATCGACGACATAATGTTACATTTTAGGTTCTTAACGATCGACGACATAATGTTTCAAGCTGTCATGTTCAATCATCTAGCTTAGTCCAGTTTAAAATAATTTGTACGGAGGATATTCTTCTACGAAATAAAGCAATCATTTCTGTAACATATTACCGTTCTCTACCGGTTTCTCCTGATTTTGGTAACGCAGGATTGGGCGATTTTGTCATCATTGTAAGCACTATAATCGGGTATAATGTCTGGTTTAGGGGCAATAGACTGAAGGACTTCAATTTGTTGTGATGATTGTCTTGTTATGCAAGTTAATAAACATGGCCCGAAATTCAAGTAATTAGTTTTGTAATGATACAATGAACTCTCATCTGACCAGAGTTGTTCACAGTATTCCCACACAGACAAAATGTGAACATTTCACCAGTCTCTCTATGGTATCTTGAATGCCCTTGGAGACAGTCACGCCAGTCAATCAATACTTCGAAACCACAACACGTCTAACATCTACTGTGGTAATTAATCCAACGAGCACTAAAACGTATAATGTGTCATAACCCACGGTCGAACAATCGCTTCGAATGACTCGATTCATCAGGCTTCATAACGTTTCACTGTATCTCTTGCAACTGGAAAACAGTCTCCAATATACCGGTAGGCAATGGGTTTAGGGTAGAGTTGTGCTGAAACACTCCACCAAAATAATGGTTACCAGTACTTTTTGGTTGAAATCTCGCCACCTGTACAGACCTTTTGGTCTTTGATATATGTTGGCATTTGTGGGAAGTTGATGCTGGGTAGACATCGGGCCTTACAGACTAGTATTACATGTGTTAAATGCCGTCATTTTCATCTGACAACGATACAGCTCACCAATTTCCAGTGTACGAGTTGTCACAGCGAAACAACTCATCAATTACCAATATACGAGTTGTCAGAGCATTTCCATCATAGCTCTCTAGATTTGTATCTAATACCGCTTATGCCGGAGCTAGGGGCCGTGTGGTCATATCATCAAGTTGCCACGTGAACAGGTACAATAAAAGCGTATCACGAATCGCTAGATTCTTGGTATGTGCTTTAGAATTGGTTAACCGGAAGATTATACTGTGAAGTCATATGACTCTGTCAGTATGTCGGTACCCCTTCCCACTTCCCTTATATGCGTTTTAATGACACGTATGCGTAAACTTTATATACTCACAAAAACCACCACGACCACTGTTGTAATGAAAGAAAGAATCAGTATACAGTAGTTGTATGGCGTCAAATGTTTTGCCCCTATGAATGAACAATCGCGTTGGGCACCAGCATCGAGAGACCAGTCTACGAAACAGAAAAAAATGCATCCGCCCTGATTTCCAATGAATATATTCATAGAACATATCGCGGCTGAGGCTAACAATGGGATAATTCACTTCAGTACAAAGTAACGTTTGAAGACATTATTCTGAATATGGTCGTGATTGATCGAGATCTAGGTGCCATCATATATATTCACCAATACATCTCAATGTAACAAAGGGGAACTGAATTCACATCCCCTTGAGCTTAGAATATGCATGAAGTGATTTTATATTAAATATCTATGCCAATATAGCCCATTTTCCCACTTGCGATGATTTATGTGGTCCGTCCGATCGCTCTGCTCTTTCTCGGACGAGGCAACGAGAACATCACTCAAAGCCCTCTGGCGTCAATATGTACCATCCTCTTGATTATATGGCATCCTTTCCCATCGCTTTGTGAATCTTTGTACAACGGCCCTCGACGTTCGTTGTCCTTTAGCGAACCTTGATCAAGTGATGTCACGACTTCAGAGTTTATTAGTCTGGACGCTTTATTGGGCCCCTAACGAGGGTCACGCCAAGTCCTTCAAGCCGCAGGTCATACACTCTTTATTTACTAATAAGTCATTTCCTTTTGAGTTTTAAGCACTTTACGATCGCTGGTGGTCTAGACTGAGGCTTTCTTAGCTAGTGAACAACTAGTGGTGTCGGATATGTTTTGGTCAAAAGATAAAGTGTTGTAAGTTTTTGCTCTCTAGGTTTGCTGCAGTTATATAGAATAGGGTTAATTATGGCGTTTGTAATTCTCTTAGCTGAACTTCCCTGATTATATTGTGTTACGAATAAATCTAGTTTATAGAGGGTACTATTTTCTGGTTATTATACGGTTCATATAATATTTGAATATATTCAGTGTATATTTGATAGCTCCATGTAGTATGAGTACGAAGATAATCTAGTCGTGTGAAATTCGTCTTTAATAGAATAAATTTGTTAGTCTGTATCAGCCCAATAGGATGTAGTTGATGAATGTATATGCTTCAATTGTAATTCAGTGCTGCTGAATGAGGTCAAATATCAGGTATGCCTGAAAAGTAAAGAAACCTAATGACTTTCAGCTATTTGTCCCATACCGAGAACATATAGTCATAATATAATGGATGTTAACTAGCATGCGTTGAGCCAACCATGAGGTCGCTGCTCCGTATATTAGCTTCGGCCAATCAGAGAAAACAGTTGGTGGGCAGCCAACCGTGTATTCACCAAAATAGCTCAATTTCGCTTACTTTCAAAACTGTTTTGACGCAATTTCTCATAATATAAATTATAATGACATAGACATGACATAGTATATCGTTATCTTTCTAATGATGGGTGAATAATCTTCCTTTGGTAGTGCGAGTAAAAACACATCATTGTTAGACTTATTCCGTCGGTCAAGCGGTCGGCTTAGTCAGTTTAACTTGGTCTATGGGTCCACTGCACTACTCCTTATCAATCAAATTTTGACGTAGGTTGGTAAAATAAAAAAAATATGTTATTTACCCTATATGCAAGGTGATATATCAGATAAAGTTCATAGAGGTAAATATATTTCAGGAGATCTATATCTATTTAGATATAGCTGATTATATTCGGTCCTGCTACTTCGAACCATAGGAAAATTGGATCGCCTGGCGAGCCGTTAGCTGCAGTGCGAACGCGTGCAATTCACGCCTGTGTCTTAAGTGTTTTGCACAGGGTAACCTGCGGATTATGTATACCTTAACCTTGGACACTCGTCCTTCCCCACAGTGACGTCTTGAGGTAAGATATCAGGGTCTGAGGTAAGATATCAGGGTTTCCGGTTTGATCATGGCCGCTGTCGGACGTACTGTTTTGAGCTCCTGATTTATTTCGCCGTGTTGCTCTGTTGGGACCTATATAGCAAGATAAATGCCACCCAAAACAGTTAAAAAAAGGTAGAATATCGAATACAGTGACAACGTATAATACCAGGAGTAGTCAAAAAGAGAGAAATATTGTCTTACCTGAAGCTCCAGTTCTTGCAGCTGAACACGCCCGGCACGAGCACGACATGGATGATCAAGGTCAGACTGGGGGAACGAATGTCGTATTACAACAAGTTAAAGAAATGCTTCAAGGTATGAAGACTGATATTATGACCAAAATGGACAATATTGCTACTGACATTCGCTCTGATATTCAGAAACTTGGTGGTCGTGTATCAGCTGTCGAGACTGAAATAAAGGAACATTCGCGGGCTCTGGATTTTCAAAATGGCGAAATTGAAAAACTAAAAAATGAAACGATACCAGAAAGTTGCGAGGAACTACAGGAAAAAATTCGTGTTCTCCAAGAAAACCTACTGTACAACGAAATACACGATCGCAAGAAAAATTTGCGCATTTACGGTGTTACAGTAGACTCAGTACGTGAAAACACAGAGGCGATCACCAGAGCCTTCATGATAGACTGCCTGAAAATTGACCCAATAACAGTTGATCGAATGATGTTTGTTGACTGCCACCGCCTGCCCCGCTATCCACTAGTTCTTAGCTCCCAATCTGATGGTCCACCACCTGCGATCATTGTTACGCTAGCCATAATGAAAGACCGGGAGCTGATACTGGACTCCGCTAAAAACCTGAAAGGAAGCCGGAAAACTGTAAGGCCCAACTTGCCACCAAAGTTGATGGCTATCAGAGCCAAGATGTCCTCGAAAGCTTACGAATTACGTCAGACACTTAAATGCCATACAAGGATCAGAGAACGGCGTACATAACTATTACTCGAAACGCGAGAGGGACCCACAGCCGATTGGATTCTTCATTCGTCAAGTAAGCAGAAGGAATACCAGGATATGAGCCCAGGCCCTCGCCGTGGAGCCGTACGGTAATGTAAACTTCTGAACACTTATGAACGAACACTGACAGTCTCAGGTATGTGGTCTGCAAGAAATAAATGAAATTGTATTACCTCCAGAACATTTGAGCCGATGAATTAATTTTTTTCAAGTCCAAATAACTTACGAACTGACAAGATACACCCGTCTTTACTCTGTACTCGTGTACACATGAATCTATCAGCCCGATTATACATACGAACAATTGGAGACTACCTGAAGAAGAAGAAAAATACAATACCCCTCATTGTTATTGCCTGCGGTGTCCTTACAGATAAGGTGTTGCCAAAAACTATGTTTGGTATAAATTTCTAACAGGCCAGATCATATGTGTCATGATTTTTGATAAAATGTTCAGTATATATTTTTTTGTGTCCCGGCATCTGGCCATGTATATATATTGCTTGGATAAAATAATTAGATGATTTTCTAGCTGAAATTTTGCAGGAAGTCCAAATAAGATGTTTATACATGAGATTTCCATATCTTTGCCTGTCGCAATTAGAAACCAGGCCCTAAGATCACGCCAGATTTCCTTCACCTTGATACATTCAGTGAATAGATGGCTGATAGTTTCCTTTTCTTGCACACAAAATGTGCACAAATTAATCTCCTAGATGCCCAATTTAACAAGCATTATATTTGTGGTAAGACATCTGTGTATAACCCTGAACTGGAAGTCCTGCAGTTGAATATTCGAAGTTGTTTTTTTCGGCAAGGCATATATAGGTCTCCAGCTCAGAGCGATACCCAACAGTTCCTCCCATCTTGCCTGAGACAGGGACAAGATCTATGGCGCTACGTTTCGTAACTTGTGTCTAATTCCGCTTAACCCGGGGCTAGGGGCCGTATGAACCCATGTACTTCAAGATCCTCATGGTACCCATATGAACAGTCACAATCAAAGCGTGACTGAGATACATCATTCTTTAGATGACGACTTTACAACGAATATTATGGATTAAGAATACTGATCAGCGATACGGATTTGATATTTTTGGAACATCATGATGTCTTGCCGGCATCATTGAAAACTGTTGACCGCTTCTCTCTTGCAGGAAACAAGCCTATGTTTATGTATACTATGATTGTCTTTTTGAATTTGGTGCTAATACTGTTATGTGGAAAATGGAATAGGTCTTTGGATTATGGACGCGGATATTCTCTAATGGACGACGGCTGGATTATGAATGACGGACTAGACGCTTGTAATCACATCGTTATGAACAAATACATCATAACATTTTTCATTAGCAATTAACTTACTGACATAAGGCAAAATGGGAGGAACATAGATGTCGGACTGCAATTTTTTATAGTTTTTATATCCAAAACACCGGAATGTTGTGTATTAAACGTCGGTAATCCAATATAGTACCGCGAATTTTAAACCGTGCTTTAACTATATCAAAAGAGAGTAATTTGCCATTGTGGTCAAGTTTATCTTTAAAAAATACTACACCGTTTTTATACCAATGCCGGATAAAGAAGTCGGATTTGGTTAGATGATGATTGAACCATATAGGCTGGTTCAAAATTTCATTGCAATTCAGATCCTGTATCCTTTCCTGCATAATAAAGTTTTTCCATGCTAACAGTACATCTTTCCAGAATGGGTTGCGAATAGTTGTAATGATATTATCGAAATACAGAGCCCCGACACTAAATATAGAAACATCACCTAAGGAATGTTTTAGTAATCGGGACCATTTTGTGTCTGAATTATAAAACCTTCTTAGCCAAGATATTTTAAGAGATTTTACAAATGAAATAACATCGAGCATTCGTAAGCCCCCATCCTTAAAATCGTTTACAATTAATTTCCTCTTAATTTTGTCAGGACCATTGTTCCATAAGAAGCCGAAAATAATGTTATTCAGTTCTTTTATTAATTCTTCTGGTGGGTTGGGTAAAGAGGTAAATACATGAGTAATTTTGGAAATAGCGATAGATTTGATCACAGTTATTTTGCCCAAAGTCGATAGGCCCCTTCTTTTCCAACTATCAAGTGTATTTCTAATAGCATCAAGTTTTCTGCTGCAGTTGAGTTCATTCAATCTAAATAGATCCGGTCTAAAAGTTATTCCTAAAGTAGTAAAAGATTCAATGTCCCATTGCAAATGAGCATCAGCACACATCTTACATTTGATCCAATCCGACATCCTATCCAAACAGCATGCGTTTTTTCTATATTTATTCGAAGGCCTGAGGCACGGAAAAACAGATGCAATGTGTTCAGCACTGTCCTCAGCGACAAATCTGTGCCATCAAGAAAAAAGGTTGTGTCGTCCGCATATTGGCTAAGTTTTTATGTTTTCTCCCCCTCTAATAATCCCGTTTATATTTGTGTTATCCCTTACAAGTATTCCCAAAATTTCTGCGCATAAAATGAAGAGGTAAGGCGCAATGGAGTCACCCTGGCGACAGCCCCGTTCCACCGAAAACGTTCCAGAGAAGTGACCATTCTGTATAACACAAGCTGAAATCTCAGTATAAAAGATATCGACCCATCTTTTGATGGAATGCCCAAATCAAAAATAATCCAATGTTTTCATCAAAAACTCAACCGAAATCGAATCGAAAGCTTTTTCGAAATCTACCAACAAAACCATGCCGGGTATATTGTTTTCTTTAGTTTCGAACAGAATATCATACAGAACTCCCTTTATGAAACCTTTTTGATCTTCATGTATACGCTCATTTAATGCGGTTTTAATACGGTTTGCTATACAAGTTGATGCCATCTTATAAATAACATTGAGTAGAGTAATTGGTCTGCAGTTTTTCATAAGGTGACGATCCTTATTGGGTTTTGGTAGGCAGGTTATTATTCCTCTTCGCTGACTTATTGACAACTGGCCAGTTCGACAGGATTCATTAATAGAACGGAGCACAAAAGGTCCTATTTCCTTCCAAAACACTTTTAAAAATTCAGCTGAGAATCCGTCTTGGCCTGGACTTCTGTCGTTTTTCATGCCTTTTACGGCTTCGGAGAGCTCTGTGTACGTGACAATACCCTCTAAAGAATCGGATTTTTCCTTAGTTATTTTATTATAGTTCCCACAACCAAAAACTTCTGCCCATGCATCTTTGTCTATTTCCCTTACAGAATATAGCTCTTCATAACAGTTTTTTTGCTCTTTTAATATATCATTTTGTTCCGTGATTTCCCTGTTGTCTGTCACCAATTTGTGGATAACTTTACATTGATAATTTCTTTTTTCCAAAGCACAAAAGTACTTCGCCGGTTTTTCGCCCAAATCATACCATCTTCCTTTCGATCTAATCATTACTCTGTTCATCTTTTGATTTCGTAAGTATTCTAAATTTTGCTTCAATGTAATTAAGTTTTGTATGTCAGTTTCACTTGCGTTAATAAAGTCTGCACTAATCTTTTTGTCCAGTTCTTCGATGTTTTGTTCTAGCTTTTTTCAGTCTCCCGTTCTTTTTTTTTCTTCCACGACGAATAAGATATAGTCTTACCTCTAATTTCCATTAATAACACTTCCAAGAACAATGATCAGAGATCTTTAGCTTGATTTCATCAAGAGGTATTGTATTTAAGTTTTCTGTAGTAAGGGTTTCTTTAGCGTAAAAAATTATATTTTCTAAGATAGTTTTGTTTATTATGTTTAGGTATTCCTTGTCCGTTAAAAGAGAATTGTTCATTTTCCAATAACCAGGTCCTCGCTTCCTGTCCGAAATGTTGTATTTTATTAGTACGGCCGAATGGTCGCTTTTGTATCCTTGGATTATTTTTGAACAGACAGTTGCATTAAATACACTGGACGATACAAGGAAGAAATCCAGTCTTGATTGCTTTCTTGGGTTTCTTCTTCTCCATGTAAACCCTTTTTCGTCATGGTGCTGTATTCTCCAAACATCGTGAAGATCATTATTCTCAATAAATTTTAGAACTACGTCTCTTGCTTTTGGGTTGTTAATATGAAGATAATTATCTTGGTGTAATGAAGGGTCCAGAACCATGTTCCAGTCTCCGCATATGATAATATCTGACATATCAAAGTCCGTAAATTGTCCTAGCAGCTGACTATAAAATTTTGGGCTGTCATCATTTGGCCCGTAGAGATTAACAATGGTTATATTTTTATCATTCGATAGGGTAATGTTTAATATAATATAGTTCCCATTTGGATCCTTAGTACAGTTTAGTACAGAGTACTGAACATTGTTATTAAACAGCATGGCCACCCCACGAGAATTCGAAGTGTACGGGGCTATGTACATATCATGTTCCCATTCGTTCCTCATTATCTTTTCTGTATTTGCATTGATATGAATATCTTGTAGACAGTAAATAGGAAAAAAATTCTGTCTAATATACTGTAGGACATCATTTCTCTTTTTCTTGTCCGACAGGCCTTGACAATTCATAGAGAATATCGAAATATTATCCATATTCTAGGTGATTGTTTCTTTTCCAAATAAAGAGCATATTTAAGTTTGGCTGTACCATATCAGTATTAGGCGTACATATACATGTATTAAAAACGACTGCTGTTTTTTTGTATAAGAAAATCAGTGATCTTTCAAAATAGTTTTAATAACGTGTGGAAAAACAAAAGAAATAAATTGCATTACACAAAATATTTCTTTGAAATAATGAATAAGTACAGTAAAAAAAAGTAGTTAAAAAAATAGATACCACCGTGTATTGACATGACCCAGTATGGGCTGTGAGCAACTTCGTGCTCTGCCAGAGGCAGTCAACTAAAGTTCTCGTGGCATTCTGGCGACAGAGATTGTTTTGCATGTTAGGTAAACTATTCGTGACGCGTTACATATTCTATTACAAACCACTTGTGCAAAACAGGGTTCAACAATCTGGCCAATAAAATAATGACGGGCTCCACTGAGGGTCCCGCACACAAGGCAGGCACCACCCGCATAAATAAGCAGCAAATATATGATACCTATGCTAAGTTTCATCAATAATATAACGCATTATTAGATAGGTAATTTAATTATATAAAACGTTTTGCTAAGCTGTCCAACTTACATGGTGGCCGCCTCGCGCACAAGACCCTCATGCCGTAAACATTTAAAAAGAAAGTCTGATACAATAACTATCGTGGTGTAACACGACGCTGAGATCCTGTAGCGAAGCTTCCGGAAATGTAGTACCACTAGGCTGGTTTCACGCATCATGCTGAAATGATTTGCGTACGAAAATTCAGTGTTCCTTTCAAATTTGCATAATATATGCAGCAATGGAGGACGTGATGTTGCACTAACGGTCCGGAAGGAACTTTCTTCACGCACAGCGATTAAGACTAGTAAAGGCCTATGAGTATAGCATGCAAATAAATTTTGTTTTCATGGCCTATTTGCAAAACAAAGCTTGTATCTAGTGTGAAGGTCATTCTACATCGCCTTACCGAATTGCACTTATGTGCATTATGTTGGAATGGTCTATTACCATGTCCCATCATTGTCAGCGACATTACCCAAACCGCAAAGTTGACCAAGAGTATACATGTGCGGCATACAATTTGTATAACACGACGCCAATCCTACATTTACAGGGTTCAGATCTGAAAAGGGACATTACTAATTTATTCGTAAAACCGGTGTTTCATTATATCGTGCTACACGATTCATCAATAAAGTGTACATATCAACCCTGGGTCAGCATATCTGGGTCAACCTTGACTTAGTATGTACTTGTCGTGCATGTACGCATGTAGGAACATTAAAACCAATCGTTCGAACAGGCTAACAAAAACACCAAACCAAGCTTATGCCCATTCTCAGCATGTGTCCAATTTCCGAGTGTCAGTTATTGGAATAAACTACCGTCACCAAACTGATACCATTACCGAACTGTCACGAATATTTACAGCGTTTCTGTGTATACTGGATCACATATAGCAGAATAGGACTTATCAAATTCCGATAAGGTTCCAGAGGTAAGTAAAAGGTTCCAGAGGTAGGTATGTAGGTAGATTGATACTTACATGAAAAGCGTCAAAAATCTTTGCTATGTGACCAGACAGTTTGCCAGAATCATATTTACAAGCTGTCCTTGTTGGAAGATTATTTCATCCACGGATCCGTCGATTTCTGTCTGGTCTCCAGCAGCACCTCAGTGCGATTTACGCGAATACGCGTTAGACATTTCGTGGCTTCCCTCAATTCCCTTCCTTTTGAAGCCATTTTTCCGCGATCGACTCTCATCAATAAGACTTTCAATAAGACGTTTCTCAATCTTAGTACATGCAACAACAATTATTGCATTTTGATCTGATTCTTCAATTATCCTGGGGTTTCTGTCAATATAATTTTTCTATTCCTGCCTTGGCGAAACCAATCTGATACGGTTCACGGAGATAGTTATACTGTGTTACACTGTTTGAGTGGGCAGTTCGTCATGTAAGGATTTTCAAGCAGGGAACATCGTGTGTAATACAGCTTGTCGGGTAGATTTTCCAGGTTTAAGCATGTTCCCTACATGTCGCCACCTGTTGTGTTTTGACGAATTGGCCGTTTGTGTGCGCCGTACCTATTTTTATAAGTGTTTACCTGTATAAATTATGTGTCGAAAACTCTTGTCGATTGCATGGCACATGTCGATTGCATGGTACTTGTTGATATCCGTCTTTACTGGACACATATTATGTAATACCAGTGTGCTTGCTACACGAAATGTATCGGTGAGATTTGTTTTTGGTATGAGGCTACAAACTGTGTCAGTACATTCTGTTAATAGGCAAAGAAATTGACACTTGAATTGACATACTTTCCCAACAGAGCAGCTGACTGCTCTCCCACCAGCACAACAGTATGCTGTCAACGGCATTTCTTTTTTCTGCACTTTTGTTTTCTCTCATGTACACTCACACATTATTATTGCACATACTGCTCACTCCGCATTGCTTACTAAATTACGTTTATACTAGTATGTATCATGTATACCTATACGTTATAGCTGTATACTCACCTGCCATACAATTTTATTTTTTTTCACGAGAATCGAACCAATGCTGTCTCTTTCAAGTTGGCGTGAATATGGCAGTTGAAAATATAACAATATCATCAGTCAACTGCCAGGGTTTGAATAATAAACAAAAGCGAGTAGATATATTTCGGCATTTGCGAGCCAAAAAAAAATTCAATATACTGTCTTCAGGACGTCCATTTTACTAGGCGTATGGAGAAACAGATTAAGTCAGAATGGGGACTAAAAGCTATTGTGAGCCCTTATAGGCGTAACGCCAGAGGAGAAGCCATTCTTTTGAATAATAACTTTGAACTTGAAATATTAAGAACAAAAAAGGATACACAAAATGGAAATTATCTCGCCTTGGAAATCAAAACCCCAGAATTAACTTTCATACTACTTTCATTGTATGCACCCAATACGGACAATCCGGATTTTTTCTCTACTGTTCAAAATTTAATAGAAGAATGGGGCAATCAACACTACATCATCTGTGGGGGTTGGAATCTGGTACAGAACCCAACTATGGATCTATATAATTATGTGAGAGTAAACAACCCAAATGCTGGAGAGACAGTACTAGAAATGATTGACTACTTGGATTTAGTCGACCCATGGAGAGAGCATCACCCTGACGTGCGGAGATACACCTGGCGACAGTCAAACCCGATAAAACAGGCATGTTTGGACTTTTTTCTTGTCTCCAGAAATCTTATACATACAATTAGTAAAACTGATATTCTACCTAGTTACAGATCTGATCATTCCATGGTTAAGCTGGTGTTGCAATTTACATAACTTAAAAAGGGAAAAGGGGCATGGAAGTTTAATAATTCATTACTACGGGATAAAGAATGTTAACATAGTGAAAGAAACTATAGACGATACCAAAGTTCAGTATAAGTTAGACAACCGAGACATACAAGACACACCAAACTACAGCATTTCAGACCAATTACTTTTCGAGATTTTACTTATGAATATCAGGGGAAAAACAATATCCTACTCATCTTTCAAGAAAAAGGAACGAATAGAAAAAGAAAAAGCGTTGACTGAAGAAATAAATAACTTGAAACAATCTTTGGATGGTGCTACAAACCAAGACGTGAAGACAAATTTAATTGCTGATATACAACAATTAAACAAACAGTTACAGGTCATCAATAAGATAAAAGTTGACGGTATTCTTACAAGAGCAAAAGGACGCTGGGCTGACAAGGGTGAGAAACCAACTAGATATTTTCTCAGCATGGAACAAAGACATTTTTTGAACAAGTCCATAACCAGAATCGAAAATGCTAGTGGAGAAGATCTAAGAAATCAGGAAGAAACTTTGAATGAAAATTGTATACGCAAAAAGATATTAGTCCAATAGATCTAGAACTACTTTTCGAAGGCCTGAATGTACCAAAATTATCACAGTAAAAATCAGGGAAGTTAGAAGGAGACCTTAATTCCGAAGAAATTTTAGCTGCTTTAAAATCCTTGAAAAATGAAAAGAGCCCTGGGCCAGATGGTTATACTGCCGAATTTTACAAGTTTTTTTGGAGAGATATCGGTGAATACTTGATAAAATCGTTAAATTACTCTTATAGCACAGGGGAACTTTCAGTGACCCCAAAACAAGGATCAATAACGTGTATGCCTAAGGAGGGGAAGCCTAAGCATTTATTAAAAAATTGGCGACCGATAACGTTGTTGAATGTGTCATATACGATTGGGTCTGCTGCTATCGCACATCGTATTAAAACATGTTTGCCAGATATTATTAGTGACGATCAGAAAGGTTTTATGGCTGGAAGATTTATCGGAGACGAAACTAGATTAACTTATGATATAATGCAACATACTGAGACAAATCAGAACCCGGGAATGATTCTTTTGATTGACTTCGAAAAAGCCTTCGATTCGGTTGACTGGAACTTCATACAAAAAACAATGGAATTTTTCAATTTTGGGAATTCTATTCGAAAATGGGTGGAAATATTTTGTAAGAATATACAATCGTCCGTGCTTGTCAATGGATTTAATTCTTCTTTTTTCATGTGTCACGCGGTTGTCGCCAGGGTGATCCTCTCTCTCCGTATTTATTTTTACTGTACGCAGAAGTACTAACAGTCTTGCTCAGAAACAGCAAAAATATTAATGGAATAAAAATTAACAATATGGGATTTATTTTATCCCAATATGCAGATGATACAACGATTTTCCTTGATGGATCTCAGAAAAGTTTAAACTCTTGTCTGGAAATTCTTGATTTCTTCGCTAAGTTTTCAGGTCTAAAAATAAATTTGGACAAAACAAAAGTTATATGGATAGGTTTTGAAAAGAATAGCGATAAAAAGTACAAATCGAAATGGTAGCTTGATTGGTCACAGGGCTCCTTCCGTTTGCTAGGTCTAGATTTCACGTTAAATCTAGGAGAAATGGTTGAGCGAAACTATAAAGATAAATTAAAGTCGGTTGAAATGTCAATGAAATTATGGTCAAAGAGAAGTATCTCGCCCATGGGCAGAGTAGTTATTTTGAAATCATTGTTGTTGCCTAAATTAAACCATTTATTCTCCTCTCTGCCGGACCCTCCGCAGTCAATAATAGACTCTTTCCAGAAAAGCTGCTTCATATTTGTCTGGAATGGAAAATCCGATAAAATATCTAGAAAACAGGCGATTAAAGATGTAAAAGATGGAGGCCTGAATATTCCCTCTATAAAGCACTTCATTCAGAAAATTGCCTGGCTAAGAAGATTACTAAACGGTCAACAAAAATGGAAAGATCTGTTTTTAGAGACTTTTCCTGGTTGTCTGGATCCTTTAGAAATTGACTCCTGTGCTCTGGAAATTTTTATAATTAAATTAGTGATCAATCCTTTCTGGAGAGATGTTCTGCGTGCGTGGAGTGACTTTCAAAAAAATGTGATCTATACAGAACCCGCACCCTCAGCTTTCTGAAAAGAATTTTTATGGCAAAATGACAAAATTTCTTCAAATGGCAAACTATATTTTTACAAACACTGATTGAAGGCTGGAGTCAAATTTTGCCAACGACTTATTAGACGAGGAGGGAAATTATATATCATACACAGATTTTGTTAACATATACTCTTATCGGACAAATTTTCTTGAATTTCATGGTATCATGAAATCAACAAGAGAAGCAGCAAAAAACTGCACATTGACAAATTTAGCAAAGATTTCTATACCCCTTTATTCCTCCAAATATCTTCCCAATGACCAGAATCAACAAAAGTTGTAAACTTTTTTATAAAATCTTGATGAACAACACTTTTGTTAAGTCGAACGCCAACTTGAAATCATATGGGAGACTGCAATGGGACAGGTAATTAGTGATGAGAATTGGTGTAAAATTAATCTTAATGTCAACAAATGCACTAATGATGTTAAATTGCGATGGTCCCAGTACCGTATTGTGAATCGTATACTTACTACAAATATATTTGCAAACATAATTAATCCAGAGGAATCAAAGCTGTGCACATTTTGTAAAGAATACCCCGAAACGATATTACACCTCTTTTGGAATGTGTTCAAACAAGGCCAATCTGGAATTTAACAAAAGCTTGGTTGATGGCAGAAGCTGGGGTAAATATTGATCTTTCAGTCGACCTTGTTCTACTTGATTCACAACTGCCTCAGTATAGAATAATAATTTTTTTATTTGTTGTTATAAAAATTCAAATATATAAGTGTAAGGTGAATAAGCGACTTCCAAAATTTAAAGATATACAGTCCGAAGTGAAGATTATACATGAATTAGAGAAATTTATTCACAGACAAAATGCTGAGGAGTAAATCTGAAAGACGTTGGTCTTCATTACATCTTTTATTTAGAGATAATGCTTATATATAATTAGTTACATCAGATGTAAAAAAAATTCACCAATATGATAAGTCACATTTTCAGGCTTAGCCGATTTTTGCATGCCAGTTTTTTTCTTCTGCTACCAATATATCGGTATCGTGATGATCTAGACCATCAATGAGATTAATTTGTGTTTTTCTCTAATTTGAAAAAGAGTCGGCTATGTGGCAAAAATTGTATATATACACAAAGTTTGTACATCATTAATGTGTAAAGGTGGGCGGTATGTCTTTTTCTGGTATTAAGTTTGTCATTGTGTACTTGAGAAAATTTTTTGAAATAAAAAAATTATCAATTATATAAAAAAATATATATATCAGGGTCTGGGTCGTTAAAAGTCTCAACAAGGCAGGGCTGTATAAGGAGTCAGGATATGGTATTTTTATTCTGCGACCAATTGTGCATGAGTGTGTAAATCTATACCAAATATAATTTCATGTCTTCCCCATAGCGGATCATATTGCAAATAATCTGGTCAAATGTGCGGGTGTTGCTTGAGGCTTCTTGATCTCTTGTTTAAAATCTCGTAAGTTTGATTTTCCCTGTTTTTATCTTACACAAAACACACGAGGTCGTAAGACAAACGAGTAATTGTTCACTGATTTGATGTGCCAGGACAATTTGAAATTGATTGGAAATTAAATATTGAACCGGACTACAAATGTCTGCCCAGTGAGCATATATGCGAATGTAGATGTCACAATCACTTAGCCCTCTGTATTATATACTCTGAGATTTTTCATGGACGTAGGATGGCTACTGAATGGCATATCTGAAATAAGACCTGGCACAGACAACTGGTATGCAGTCAGCAGTCGGTAATTACAAGCGTCTGGTCCGTCATTCATAATTCAGCCGTCGTCCATTAGAAAATATCCGCGTTCATAATCCAAAGACCTATTCCATATAACAGTATTAGCACCAAATTCAAAAAGACAATCATAGTATACATAAACATAGGCTTGTTTTCAATGATGCCAGCAAGACATCATGATGTTCCAAAAATATCAAATCCGTATCGCTGATCAGTATTCCTAATCCATAATATTGGCTGTAAAGTCGTCATCTAAAGAATGATGTATCTCAGTCATGCTTTGATTGTGACTGTTCATATGAGTACCACGAGGAAATTTCTTCGTGCAAATTCGTACTTAAAATGGAGGGGAAGAGGAAATGGCCTCAGCGATTCACTAATGTTAAAATGCCCAAAAGAGTGTGAATATTATGAAATACATGTAGTTTCTATTGCAGTTATCTTGTATGAAGTACATTACAGGGCAGAATTAACTTAACCTTGAACGCGAATCCCTCGTGTGCAAATCAGCCCGCGACTCCAGAAAGGTATTCACTGCGCGTGAAGTCGCATTGAGGAAATAGGCATGACATGTGTTGTTATGCGATTGGTAAATGTCGAGAGTCGCGATCAAAACGCGCACACTTTTGTAACTACAAAAATTCGCTTCCGTTTTTCTCTAGTCGCGTTCAAGATTGTGATATTTCTGCACGGAACTGTACTTGTAAGGTTATTGCTAGTCTAGATTTATCAGCAGGTGTCAGTTGTTAATTATGAAAGCATAATGATTGTTCATATCGTGTAAAGAGAACCGTATATCTCTCCATGCACATGTTCATATCTAAGTGAGTTATGATAAATCACACAGTGAGGGACTGGTTTGCCATTTTCGCCTCATACCTCTAAGCCCCAGGGGATGAATAGTGATTAGTTGCCCTAAATAATTCCATTTAGCTATAGAAATATCATAACCAACGTGAATATCATAACAGCACGCCCAGTCGTATGATGATACATGGTAGCATATTAACTTGAAACGAGCAGCATATTAGCCCAGCATAATGTTCATAGTTGTTCGCTAAATTAAATTAGAATTCTCAAATCAACCTAGTTCTGTTTAAAAGACGGAAATGAAGCACGATACGGTCAACGACTAAAACTGCTATTTTCTAGGGACAGATTGTGTCCACCTTCAAGAAGACCATTTGGAAACAATATTTTCTTATTTATCTCCTTGGCAAAATGATATGCCGAAATATCTTTGGTAATTTCTTCTTCGGTTGAATCAACTGTAGTTGGCGAAGCCCTGTGAAATTCGCATTCACCTACAGATATTACCGACTTCCGATATTTAGCTGCATTTAACGGTAATTTTTCGTCAGAATAGCTGTCGGGTGACCTGAGACCAACAGCATCGTCAAAAAAGGATAGCGAACGCAAATAGGTGAAAGAAAACATTTTTTTTTGTCAAACAAAAAGTGATAGTCCAGCAGAGTAATCCTCTATAACACCAATTAGGAAACGTTTTTGTTCGGGTACGGTTGAAATCAGAAAACAACTCACCAGCACACGGAAGAGTCCATTTCAATATGACATCATTGAAAAAGGATTGACCTAGGTTACGATTAATTTCTAAATGGATTAGTCGATAGTTTCATTAGGTTCTTGCTATTTTTTATAACTCTGACCTACATTGTATGTATCTGTGTAAACCGAATAAGTAGATATTAAATATTTGACATCGACTCAATCATTGTGTATTAATAAAATATTAAAATATTCCTTATGCTTCTCTGCTAAGTTACTGAAATTCCATTTGGATGCATGCATATCTCTTTGTAATAAATGACGAGGAATGGTGTCATTGTATTACCATGGAGAATTCAAAATTAAAAAATATATATATATACTGATATATGTGATAAATTTACAATCGTGATTAAAACTCACAAAGAAAGAGAGAGAGAAAACCGATCTGTTGTCGAGCGGCGAAGAGAAAAGTGCAAGCGCGTATCATACAGACGTTTCCAGACCCCAAGCAGCGAATACATAAAAATCGATGGGCTATATGGCACAGCAGACACGAAGTCGTAAGACAAACGAGTAATTGTTCACTGATTTGATGTGCCAGGACAATTTGAAATTGATTGGAAATTAAATATTGAACCGGACTACAAATGTCTGCCCAGTGAGCATATATGCGAATGTAAGTGTCACAATCACTTAGCGCTCTGTATTATATACTCTGAGATTTTTCATGGACGTAGGATGGCTACTGAACGGCATATCTGGAATAAGACCTGGCACAGACACCTGGTATGCAGGCAGCAGTCGGTAATTACAAGCGTATGGTCCGTCATTCATAATTCAGCCGTCGTCCATTAGAGAATATCCGCGTCCATAATCCAAAGACCTATTCCATATTCCATATAACAGTATTAGCACCAAATTCAAAAAGACAATCATAGTATACATAGACATAGGCTTGTTTCCTGCAAGAGAGAAGCGGTCAACAGTTTTCAATGATGGTCTTGTTTCAACTTTGATGGTATACCTTGATTGGAGACAATTCGAACTAGTAAAGCTTATCTCACTTTTTTCTTAATTTTTGCCTGGTTTTGTTTTCACAGCTATGTTACTAAAATAAATTGAATAAAAGGTAATATTTTAGGGTCGTTTGTCTTAAAAGTTGAATAATTAAAAAACTGATCCAAACTTACAAAAAGTGAGATAAAGTTTACTAGATCACCTTATAAGTAACAAGCATGCCAAATTTCAAAAGCATAGCATGGATACTTTTCGAGAAATAAACTTTTAAATCTCAGATTTTTTACAAAAATGAAAGGCTAGCAATCGGGCAAAATGTGCCCAACTATACATCTGATGAATTAATCCAATTTTTTGCTTGAATTCTATTGCCAAATACATTTTTAATCTGTCTAATGGGACCTACTCGAATTCCTGTTTATTCTGGATAACTATTATACTAAGTTTTTTCATCAAGGCGGCTTAAAGTCCAATTTAAACTTAAAAAACTTGCTAAACCTGCTAAAAACAGCTAAGAATTGTTCACACCTGTGTAGACACTTCAAGGCGGGTGTCTGAGTGAAGTGTCACTGTTATGATTAGAAACAAAACTACGGATATTTGCATGGTTTTGATCAGAAGGGGATAGATTAATGTAAATAAGTAGGACTAATAGATAATTAGCTTAAACCTAATACAGCGGAAATGAGTTTTGGGAAGGGAAATTGAACAGACAAAAATAATAGTAGTCAAGCCCAAGCTAAGGCAATCTGTTTAATTGTCCCAGTGCCTCGGAAACAAAATTTTTAATCCTAATATTGAAGCACTTCTATTTATAATTTTGATTTCATTTTTTCACCAAATGTTAGAAATAGTGAATATTTGAATGAAGAAATAAAAAAATGACCAATTTTGACCCTCTAAGGGGACAGCTATCCTTAAGATTAATTTCTAAATAAATTAGTCGATATTTTCGTTAGGTTCTTGCTATTTTTTATGACTCTGACCTACATTGTATGTATCTGTGTAAATCGAATAAGCATTGTGTATTAATAAAATATTAAAATATTCCTTGTGCTTCTTTGCCACGTTACTGAATGCCATTTGGATGCATGCACTGCACCGCGTATATCTCTTTGTAATAAATGACGAGGAATGATGTCATTAGATTACCATATAGAATTCTAAATAAAAAGAAATATACTGATATATGTGATAAATTTTCAATTATTGTGATTAAAACTAACAAAGAAAGAGAGGAGAAACGGATTTGTTGTCGAGCGGCGAATAGAGAAATGCAAGCGCGTATCACACAGACGTTTCCAGACCCCCCATTCAGCGAATACATAAAAATCGATGGGCTATATGGCACAGCAGAAGAGATGAAATCGGCATGTCGACAACACGCAACATGTACTCTCTATAGCGCTCGAATGACTAATGGACAATCGCTATAACACACGCTAGAAATGTTACAAAACGTTTGCTAGTGAAACTTTATTAATTGAATTATAGCAACCATCTGCTATTCTCCAGTGGATTGTTGCCGATTTTGAACTCAGCAAACATGAACATAAGCCGGAGTTGAAAGAAAATGTATAGACATGCCTCACGATGTGATACGTTTATTTTCAAAGAGTAGAGCGTGTGGTGATGATGCGAAGTGTAATTACCGAAGGAGAACATTTAGGAATTCTGTTGGAATACGCTGCTGCTGGAAACCACTTCGGTATTCACAGGTAAAACCGTATTTTTGTTCTGTTTCACAGTCTGTTTGGACAACTATGTGTCTCCTGGTCTATAAAAAACATCACAAACAACTCATGCTCACATAGAATTGGCAGTTTCCTTAAATATTTGGCAATTATAAATGTATCCCAAATCACACAGTTGATCTTAGTTTACGCAATGCGACACTTAGGGCAAGGTTGTGGTAACTGATTGTTGAAGACTGAATGCTCCCCTGTGTTTTTTTTGTAGTGATGAGAGTTTCCTCGATAAACATCGTACAAAGACGTTACGTACGATCGCTGAGAAAGAGTAAATGCCCAACCGGTTTATTCTGTCGTTAATGGATTTTAGTTTGACCATGCTTATCAATATTGGACGCCACGCTTGGATGTGATAGTATGGAAGACGGAGTGGTGCAATTGAATGGATCGTTTGACGAAGCCATCGATACCAATGGCAGCGTTGCCACTTTCGGTTTCACTTTACGAATGGTATTGGGATTTATTTACAGTTTCATGATTCTTTTAACCATCGTTGGGAACTTCCTCGTCGTCGCTTCTGTGGGACTTTACCGAAGGCTACGCAATTATACAAACTATATCGTGATGAGTCTAGCAGTGGCTGACTTAACTGTTGCCTTTCTTGTTATGCCATTTTCTTTGATGTACGACATCTTTGGAAAATGGCCATTTGGATGGGTGTTTTGCTACTTCTGGCGATCCTGTGATGTCATGTGCTGTACGGCGTCCATTCTACATATATGCTGTATAGCGCTGGATCGATTTTGGGCAATCACGAGTCCACTAAACTACAGAAAGACAATGACTAGCCGGCGACTTTGTTCGATGATTGCTACAGCTTGGGGGTGCAGCATAGCAATTTCATTTGTTCCGTTCTATATGGGATGGTTTACGGATAACCCGAGTACCTTATACAAGGACACAGATAATTGTGATCTGACAGTTAATACTGTATATGCCGTACTCTCATCGTCAACTTCCTTTTTCGTTCCTTTCGCATTTCTCACACTTGCATACGCATATATTTTGCGCATCGCCAAGCGTCAGGCGCAGGCGATGAAGCTTCAGGAGTCCGCGCTTTATGTGAGTCAGGATGGTAGTATAAGTATGAAGCGGAGATTTAAAAGGCGGAATTCAAGAGACAACAAGGCTATACAAACGCTAGGTATAATCATGGGAATCTTCAGCGTCTCATGGCTCCCTTTCTTCCTCATGTACATCATCATGCCATTTTGCCCAACTTGTCATATATCCATGCTCGAAATCTCCCTTATAACTTGGTTAGGTTACGCTAACAGCTGCATGAATCCCCTGATTTACGCATACATGAACAGAGATTTTCGGACAGCCTTTAAAAAAATCATTTTGTGCGACATAAATGGGAAGCACCACAATTACGATGACACAAACACGAATAGTTTGTAAAACTGGTGCATCTCGCGGAATCGTTTAATCTATTATACATATCGGCAATGTTGATTATATCACTTTTCATTGTCCATAGATAAACGTTTATATAAGCGTTCATGTATTCCCAGGAGAGCTCATAGAAAGTGTTCCAGTGAATCTCTATCCTGGACACTCGATTACCTGATTAACGGTTGTTTTCATACATGTAACTGGCATATTTGCTTAAGTTATCCAGCTAAACGGAAATACTGTACCGCTAGTTATTATTTTTTCAATTATATATTGACACTTCATCATGGTGCTGTGATACCACCGTTAATGTAACGTGCAAAATTATTATTGGAAAAGATCGGTTTTCGTGAGCAAGAGTAATAGTAGTTATAGACGAGATCGAATAACGCGATAGCGAGTTCTGTTCGTCTCTCTGATCTGTCCGTTAACGTTTGCTGTCTATGTGATATATCCAATTGTATGTTTAGGATTGGTACTGAACTTTGGATACACCTTTTCCACGAGGCAAAGATGAGGACACAGTGATTAAAAATCATGAATAAGCGAAAATTTTGATAAAAAAAGCCATTAAACAAGAAGCCTACTGGTTTTGATAGCACGCGTCAGATCCCACATTCAATGAGCAAACTGCTGTCTGTCGGTTCGTGCGTCTGTCCATCTGTTAACTTTTGTCTGTGCGATATCTTCAGTTCCAGGTTATGGACTGGTGCATCGTACCAAACTGTTGGTTTACCCTGTCCATCGGAAAAGTAAGACCAACATCTAGGTGAACTAAGATGATATATTGGGGGGAATACCATCTAGTGTTAACGCTATGAAAAATTCGTGCGAGCTGTTATAATAATAAACCGATCACGGCAATTCTGCCTTTTCATTTCGACATAGATTGGCATTTAGTTCACAATATTTACAACTTTTCACGAGACGGTCTTCTTATATTTTCGCTCCCCCTGAGAGAGAGAGAGAGAGAGAGAGAGAGAGAGAGACTGTTCAGCGGGAGCAATTTTTTGGAATTTCTAGAGAATACCGTTCACCAGGAATCATGTCTTGGAATGATACCTTATTTGGATACTGCTTTTCTGTATTCTTTAATATATTGGTCCATGTGCCCATTTTGAAGTTGTTTATTCCATATAGCCACCTATAGTATTTTTCTTATAATTAGTCGCGGGTTTGAGGGCTTCTGTAAAATCAGCCGTATGGTTAAAATCAATTTCCTTTTTAGAACGTATATAACAAAGTTATATCTATAGAATGTCATACCACTCTCCGTGATAACTGCTACAAAACTTGAGTTTTAGAGCTTTTTTGTACTACCCGGGTTAAATGCCATAAGGGTTGTTCACGTGAATCTTCACCAATACATGGTATGTCGTCATAATCTATTCCTTTTTCTCTGGCCAAAGGGCAATAGGCGGGGCGAGATGTCATTCAAGGGTTGCTCTGTTTGTCGTTTGGTTATGAAGACATGAGATTGAACTATTGTCGTTGACAAAGAACGAAAGATTCGAGAATACGGGTGGACCAGTACAGCCGATATGTTATGCAAATGTCCTCGACACTTCAAAGATTTGGACGCCTCTCAGACACAGCATAACCGTATCACTTCAATAGTATGGTGATCTAGTTGGAGCAAAAGTGTGCCCCGCATTACCTCATCAAAAGCGTGAGCGACAACGCAAAGGGCGACGTCGTCTTCCAAAACACGAGGTCGCCCTTTCGCGTCGCGTGTCGCCTTTGACAATGTTGAGTGATAGGACGACGACGTCGCTTTCATACATCAGGACGTCGTGTTATTCAATCAGTGCTCTTCGATGCATCGTAGGTTTACAAATGTAATTAACGAGAGAGCAATCAAATTAAACTATACACTTACAATACCGTTGATGATGTCCGACTCTAATCGACTGGATCAATAATGGGATATTTGCTATAAAAATGTAAATATAGGTCATACGGCCATCCATAGATTACACCGTCATTGAAATAAAGATCGTGTGGAGTTGTCATTTTAATTCATGCAGTCACTTATGGAGGCATTGCCCCTGTCCTTGTGAAGGTAACATCGATTGAGGACACTTTCCCATATATAGAACTGAATAGCTTACCCCGCCTATTGCCCTTTGGCCAGAGAAAAAGGAATAGATTATGACGACATACCATGTATTGGTGAAGAATCACGTGAACAACCATTATGGCATTTAACCCGGGTAGTACAAAAAAGCTCTAAAACTCAAGTTTTGTAGCAGTTATCACGGAGAGTGGTATGACATTCTATAGATATAACTTTGTTATATACGTTCTAAAAAAGGAAATTGATTTTAACCATACGGCTGATTTTACAGAAGCCCTCAAACCCGCGACTAATTATAAGAAAAATACTATAGTTTGAAATTCGCACAGGATTATATAGCACAGATTCCGTGAAATTTTATCTGAGTATGCGGAGATTGGCAAGACCTCTTCATATTTTGAGATCAAATGGGCAGACTTCAAAATAACTCTGGCTCAAAAGCCACTAATGACCATGGTAGAAGTTCAGTGGTTCAGGTATAACTCCATTCATGACAAAGTTAACCCTAATTGGCCTGGGGGGGCCATTATGGCCCCCCTACCAAACTTTCTGCACTATCTCCGGGACGGCAAACAATGGAGAGCTGAAACTCCGTGGCTTTATCATTTGTCTTATTGGGGTCATTTTGAGCCTATTTTCATAACCCCCCGAGCAGAGGATCATGGGTAAATTCAAGATGGCGGCCACGTGGTGTACCAGAAAAGTGATTTTTTGTCATATTTCTTCAAAATTTCTGCTTTTCCGCAATGAAAAGTGGGCAAAAACTATTTTATTTCGTATCACATTAATATTTGCTAATTTTTCATGCAGGTTTTGTGGAGAAATTGCAAAAATAAAAAATTCGGAAAATCTGACCAAAAAATCGACCAAAAAATGCCGTTTTTCAAAATGGCGTCACTGTGACGTCATCAAAGCGGCCATCTTGGATTTGTTTACATTTTCTGGTAGAGCTTGACCCAAGGGTATAGTGTAATAAATTTCAGCCCACTAGCTCAAGAGGTAAGAAAAATAATTAGGGGGGCCATTTCGGGCCCCCCCCCAGGCCTGGACAGGTCCCAAAAAGCCCAGGCCAGATAGGGTTAAAGCGTTTTGGTATTGACATACGTGTGTTAACATTGCATTTCCAGGTAATTGATTAGTAATTTGTTCCAATATTTGGGTATAGTTTAGCTACGGGACATATAAGTGTGTTTTTTATTGATGAACGTGACCAAATGCGAGTTATATTGAATATGGTTAAAAAAGAAACCTAATTTTCAGGTGTGTCGGTTCATTTGTTTTGGCTGCCCATTACCTTCAGCTCGCAATGTCTTCAGCTTTGGGCTCTGGATTGTCACAAATTACTGGGTATTCCTTAACCTGTGGGCCCTTGTTCGTTTTATTCCCGTTCTCTGTCCCGACAAGTGATATTAGGTATTATCCTGCATACCGAGAAACATGGAATATTGATATATTCATTTTTCATTATGCTTTAGTAATTCTATTTTTCTCACAGTTAAACATTGTTTTAAACATCGATTTTGAATTAATACCGGCTGATTACGATCAAATACCAAATGACTTCCCATGTTTTGCGACGCGTTATGCCTATATTACTAAATAACAAAAACAAAATGTCAAGCAGCCCAAGGTCAATCTTAGTAAAGCAATATCTTATCAACGCTTCTACGTTGTGTATGTGACTCCGCCAATCCTGATATTGCTTTTGCTTCGACTGAAGTGGACGTAAAAGACCAGAATTTTTCGTTGACTTAGAAGAATTACACCACTGTAGCAGAATATCACGTGATGTCACCGCCGTGCAGCAGTCAACGTAGGAGCAGCTTTTTACACGCAAGCTTATCCACTCCCCTCCAGACAACAGGTGAATTAAT
This sequence comes from Hanleya hanleyi, assembly GCA_036873755.1. NCBI lineage: Eukaryota > Metazoa > Mollusca > Polyplacophora > Lepidopleurida > Hanleyidae > Hanleya > Hanleya hanleyi. Next base: position 150,144 of record JAVTVY010045494.1, read on the forward strand.
CCGACTTTACAGACATACCGACCACGTGTCACGAAGCTATTAAATATTCATACTATGGGGTCACTGGACGCGAAATTCGACGGAAGGAAGTACAATCTTATAGCGACATACACAATTGGGTAGAATTGATAGGATATGAATATATTAAGATTGCCCATAGGCCAGCCCGTCTTCAACATGTCAGTTATGGTGTATATGTATGTCTCAGTCTGTCCAAGCTTTTAAAGGAAATATGTTATGATCAAATAATCAGAAATGTCTATCCGCTTATCTGAGTTTTCTACTACACTGATCATATTTACGCAACAAAAATCGATAACATACAGTGTGGAAACAAGTGAAGTAATGACGATCTGATATTTACAGTACATTTTATGGAATTCAACAGATAATTTTATAAGATACCACTATGAAGTGCATTACGTATATATAAGTGTAGTATAGCACAGATTTTCTTGTATTTGTGTAGTGAATGATATGTTTCGATTCCTGACTCGAGAAAGAAAACCGGCAATATCTTCACCCGCTGCAATGTAATTAATGTAGCGATAGCTGGTGTTACGTTTTTGCCATATACCCCGGGATATACCGCCAAGATTTCGGCTAGTATTCGTCAGGTTTCCGTCAGGTTTCTCATAGTGCCCACCTGACAAGTTCCTTCCATAATTCCTGATTAATCATCACTGAGATTGGGGATTCTGAGATTCGATACTATCGGTTTATCAGTTTCCATTATTCTTTACTAGATATAAATTGTTTAGATATTCCGAATATTCCCAGCAGAGCATCATGAGCAGAGAGAGAGAGTGTTTCAGTGAATCTCTAAATGCTCTGTACTAAGTTATATGGCTACTATTTGTAATTGCGAAAAAGAAATATTGTACGGGTAGTTCTGTTGTCATTAAATATCGGTACTTCATCATGGCGCTGTGATATTCTCATTAGTGTAACGTTTATATTTACTATGATATACATATATATTAAAAAAATCAGCTTTCGTGAAGAAAATAATAGTTTTCATTTTGTTGTGTTTTTCTTGATTCCTGTGGACAAGTGGCCCTGGTGTTAGCCTAAGGAGGGATATGTGACGTTTACACACGAAAAACGCCTTGATGCGTGACGGCCTTAAAGCCGTTTCTAACACAAAATCAGCCAAAATCATTGATTTATCGAAAACGCACATTTATGGGGAGGGCTTTCTCTTGTAAATAAAAAAAATAGAATATTTTCACACATTAAGAAGATAGGTTAATTGAAAGAAGTAAGAACGGTTTTGGTTTGCGGTGTATTTTCTGTGTTGCAAGAGAAAATCCACCATATAGCATTATAGGTCAGAGCGCAATTGTTTTGAAGATGATATAGGTTGCAGGTTTTGGAGCAAAATCATATCTGTTTTCATACCGTCACACACAAACTAGTTTTGCACATGTAAGCGTTGTATATCCTTTAATAATTTAGTATTCACTGTCGAAGTGCTCGTTATTAAAATCCGATAATGTACTACATAATATCAATTCCAACAAACTGGAAATAAATGCTATGAACAATTATCAATATTATCCATATATGTTGGATTCACGAAGCTGAAAAAGCCGAATGACATGACCAAAGCGGAGATACTGAGTTATCACATTTCAAAGTAAACTGTAGGTTTGATTGGTTAATTATCCAAGTGTATCAGACCGTATTGCAAGTCTCCGTTGGCCACAGCTGATATACCAATTAAGATTTCTCGTGTACCAATGTTGTTGAGGACGCGCGGGCCCATATACCAATGCAGTAAAGGACGCGCGTGCAACTGCAGACGAAGACTGATTCAGATGAGTTTGTACACGCGAGTTCAGCCACTGGAAGAAGTTGGGTACGGCAAAAGTGGGAGAGAATCGAGAATTTTTTTTCACAAAAATTGAATGATTCGCGAGAAACTGGTCTCGAAAGAAAAACGATATCGCGAATCAGTAGAGAATCCTAGAGAGAGAATAGAGAATTGTTCTTAGTGGAGAAAAAACGATTGAAAACCGATCGAAGTAGTGCCGCTTTTGTCTACGCCTAGTCGGTACATTGCCTAGCATGTTAAAATTGCTGACATATACCCGTAGACAAGGGAACCAAGTTACTGGTTCTATGCACAACTAAATATCCCATGCATGTGCTCGGCCCCACTGATAGACCCATAATACATAAATTCACAGAAATGTATTCCCAATGTAAATGTCCGTTATTATAGATCGAACATGTATGGAAACAAATATAATGCCGATATTCCCTGTTTGATTTTTTGAATAGTCAAGAACGGAAATGGATCTTTCGGGCGGTCAGATGTTCAACCCGACTGATGGACGCTGGACTAAGTAACATTTATTAAGTATAATAAAATAAATCTTATGAAAATGTGATAATTCAATGCAGCTTCTTTTAAAATCGCGATGACATGGTATGTTAGCATTACTTTGTTGAAGCAGATACAGCTCAATTTTACCTGGGCATTGCTTTATGTAGCACTCTCACACATACCGGCGTATAACAACTGTTAATCTGTGAATGACGTAATTGTATTCATTCGCCTCTGGATGGTTTCTCGATATACTCTCGAAGCTTTTTCGCTCAAAGTTTCTCGACATTCTCCCGATCAGCATAAGACCATTGATTCTCGATGGGTCGAAAGAGACGAGTAAAAAACGATATCGAGAATATCGATCGAGAATTTTGAAAAATATTTCGTTTTTGTTTTCTCATGTTTTTCTCTTCACAATATGATAGGGATTTCTTCGAGAGAACCAACGAAAATTCTTCATTGAAGGAAAAACGATTAATGGAGACGCTTCCTAAAACCACTGATTCTCGATGAGTCAAAAGAGACGAATAAAAAACGATATCGAGAAAATCGATCGAGAATTTTGAAGAAAAAAAAATTGTTTTCATATTTTTTTCTCGACATTCTCTCGAAGAATTTCCTATAGGACCGGGATTTCTTCGAGAAAACCAAAGAAAATTTCGATTAAAGGAAGAAAATGATTAATGGAGATGCTTCCTTATATGCCAACTGTTAATCTGTGAATGACGTAATTGTATTCATTCGCCTCTCGATGGTTTCGCGATATTCTCTCGAAGCTTTCTCGCTCAAAATTTCTCGACATTCTCTCATTCAACACATTCGTCTTTTTCGATGGGTCGAAAAAGACGAGTAAAAACGATATCGAGAATATCGATCGAGAATTTTGACAAAGATTTCGGTTTTTTTTCTTCATGTTTTTCTGTCGACATTCTCTAGAAGAATTCCCAATATGATTGGCATTTCTTCGAGAAAACCAACGAAAATTCTCCGTTGAAGGAAAAACGATTAACGGAGATGCTTCCTAAAACCACTGATTCTCGATGAGTCAAAAGAGCCGAATAAAAAACGATATCGAGAAAATCGATCGAGAGTTTTGAAAACGATTTCGTTGTTTTCATTTTTTTCTCTCGACATTCTCTCGAAGAATTTCCGATAGGATGGGACTTTCTTCGAGAAAACCAAAGAAAATCTCGATTAAAGGAAGAAAGGATTAATGGAGACCCTTCCTTATATGCCACATAAACAGGAACGTCAGAATGCCAGCTAAGTATGTTTTATGTTGTTCAACATTGAGCTATGTCTATTTTTCTTTCGGGTTGGTGATGTATGCTAATTCAACAAGGAAAATAGCTCTTCAATGTGATAAATTCGTTATACCATGCTTTTGCTTGGGAATACAAGCTGGTATTTCGTCTCAAAGCTCGTGCGGGCTCGTGAAAATATTTATCTTCTCGGCGAAATATTGGCCTGTATACCCACACAAAAACAGTGGTATAGCTTATATTATCAGAATACACACGATGATATTGGCTTGGTGGTTTGCTGTTCCTTCTGAAAAAGCAGTTGTCTCATACCAAAGTTCGAAAGTTGCAGTAACGGTGCTGAAACGTCTCGGGATATGTCACAACCAGTCACGTATGGGTGACTAAAATCTCCTGATAACTTGGCTTATCTTAATAGCTAGTGCGAATACCGGTATGTTGCACGATGTCCTACTTGAGCTCTGTTGTCTAATCATGCATACACTGCCCATAAAGAGGGGGGCGGGGGGAATTTCGGTCCCCTTTCTTTAATTTTCTTAGCCCTTGAGCTGGGGGTCTGACTTTTCCACACTATATCCTTCGGTGTATCTCTACAAAAAAAAAACAAGACGACCGCTTTGGTGTTTTCCGTTAGAATTTTTTATTGATGTAATTTCTCCACAAACAAACTGTAAGATAGTTTAGCAAATATTAACCTAACGTGAAATAAAGTAGTTTTTGTCCACTTTTCCCCTCGGAAAGGCAGAAATTTTGAAGAAAAATAACGAAAACATCACTTTCCTGGTACCCCAGGTGGCCGCCATCTTGAATTTTCTCATGATCCTCTGCTCGATGGGTTATGCGATTTGACTCAAAATGATCCCAAATATGACAAACCACAAAAGTGACCGAGATAGCGCAGAAAGTTTGACAGGGGTCAAAAAGTCTTCCCAGATCTGGCAGGGTTAATATGGCGGTAAAATATTGCACCATGCAGATTGCTTATGTTAAAAGACACCATTCAGTTGATGTTTTTACTTTTTTGTACCTATTTTCCTTTTCTTACCATGCCGATTTAATGAAGAATGATACGTTGTCAAATCAACCAGCCATATGCCATATGATATGCATGAAGAGTGTATGTCGAGGCATGTCAAGCGTCATGAAAGAATTCTCTTACGGTCAAATAATGAGGAAAAAAATCTACAAATCCGAGTCGTAATGATCGGAAATCTCCTCTGTCACATAATAATTGCACCGCCTCTTTCCATTCCTAATTAATGTCTGACTCATTTGACAATTTATTTGTCACGATAGCAGCGTCAGGTGCATTCGTCGCGTGGCTCCCATCGGTTCTTTCTTGTATCTTTCCTCCATCTTCAGAATAGGCCATATTTTCAATCAATGCGAACTGAACTATTTTCGACCTGAAGTTGCCAATATTATCATACATTTAAACATAATAGCTCCCTCGCTGTATAGTGAAATAATTTGATACTTATTTATCATATTTACATTAGTTATCAATAGTTAAAGGAGACTCCGCATGCTGAAGATATAGAAGAAAAACGAACAGTGGAAGCCACGCGTCAATGCACCTGCCTTTGTTATCGGGTCAGATCTATTTTCAAAGGAAGAACTTCAATTTGAGTCCGGCATTAGGACTGAAAAGATACAGTATATTTATTCTTTGATATACGAGATTACCGATCAATCTGTCTATAATTTGTACTGTTCCTTTTCCTCATTATTTGACCATAAATCATTTTTTTATTCGCGGACAGGATTATGTTCAGGCTTAGTGCAAGTCCGGCATTCGAAAAAAGACCCACTTTTTTCTGTCATACCCCCTGGCTATTTCCACGAGGATGTAGTTAATATTTGTACATGATGAACATCTAGCATTATTTTTTTTACCTCGTGATAAAACCCAAGAACTTCAATGCCCCTAAGCTTCGTCAAGTAGTTTTCGGGTTTCCGTCCTCTCGCGATGTTCACTTGACAGGTTCCTTCCAGGATGCTATCATTATTAACATTATTCCGTATTACTGAGATTAGGAATCCAAATAGCGTAAAACTTCTAATTCTCTATAAACTCGATATTCCGGCGATATGATTGATTAACCCAGAGTTCATTGTCCTTGTAGGTGAGTGTTCAGTTATTCAGAATAGAAAGTACAGAACGATTTTCTCAATGAATCTCTAGCCAAGACGTCCATTCCGTTATCTGGTTAACATTTATAATTGGATTACCCACACAAGGAATATCTGTGCAAGTTTCTGATGCGACCATCTGGGGTACCAGAAATGTGATGTCTTCTTCAAAATCTTTGCTTTTCTCTGAAAAAAGGTGGAAAAAATATCTTATTTCACATCAGATAATAATTTACTGATTTATCGTGCAGTTTTTGCCAAGAAAATGGCATAAATATAAAATTGAAACATCGAACCGAAAGTCAGCCGAAATATAGACCTACCTCCAGGAAAAACGACGTCACTGTGACGTAATCAGGACATTTTTTTGTAGAGCATATCCAAAGGGTAGAGTGTGATAAGATTCAGGGGCCGATTTCTCGAAAGTCAACTTAAGTCCAAAAATGGTACTTAAGTCCCTAAATTGACTTAAGTGAGTGATAAATGACTTAAGTGCATTCCCCGAAACTTTTCTTAGCAAATAAATTGCCTCAAATTTGCTTAACTTTAAGTCTGGTTAGAGGTGACTTAAGTGTATTTTAAAATGCTTAAGTACCAAAAAAATAAATTCAAGATGGTCGTCATAATGTCCGTTTCAGTGGATAAAAAATGCAAAATATCCAATAGAAGGTGAAATTTATGCAGGTGATACAAAAGTGAATCGAAAATCAATCCCATACAACTCGATTTTAATGAGAAAACGTATTGAAATTTGTTTGAAATGGCGTTTTGGTGTATCTGAATGGCAAGGAGCACCCCTCTCTGAATGCTGCTGGTTGATCAGGTATGGTATATTGAGGTAAGCGTGTTGACAGTTGTGTTTGATTCAGTTATTGACGAGGTTCTCTCACACGGACACTGTGTCATCATGATGCGAACTGCCGACACTTGTGTGATTCAAATTGATGTATGCGCCAAGATTGACAGCGTTAATTACATACGATAATCAGTGTATTATGAAGATAAGATCGCGCATGAATCAATATGCATGTTAGCTACGGGTTAGTTGTGAAGATATTTGATACATTTTCGGAATTTGGGAGAAAAAAACTAACCGTTTGACGCAGTCGATTCCCGCACTCGGCGATCAACAAACACGAGCGCCTCCTACAACTAAGCAGGTCGCACAAATGACCTCCCTTCGTGAGGGTTCATATGGGGGCGTCCTCCAGCCGCACTTTTCTTTCAGACCTTAATGTCTCCAATCCATGTATTGAATTGCTCAATTGATAATTTTGTTTGAACAATATATATTGTTCAGAACATTTTTTTGCTGGTATTAGTCTCTGAATCTCCAAACATTTGGTTTTTGAGGCAAATAAATATTTAATTATTATATTTACAAAAATGAATTAATATATTCACAGAACAAAATAATTGATCAAGTTACAGTTTACAAGAGAATTTGTTTTAAAATAAAAACATTAGAGATGTTAGAGGTGTAGATATACATACAGGAAAGTATGTTTGCCGCGACTTCTATCTTTTAATATAAAACCTATTTCAATACTTCAATAGAAAAAAAATGTAAATTTTTGATTCCAACTTACTGACTGAACCAGAGATATTACTTTCCCACACATGTACAATATATTCCTCTCCAGCATTGACAATAATGACATTTTTCAGCCTTATTTGCAAGAGCCAAAACTTGATAAAATAATCTTATAAGATATATATTGTTACAATAAGTTAATTCCATGCTTTCTTGTTTCTGTATAATTGTTCGGGAGTCAGGCAAGAAAATATTCTTGTACAGTGTACGAGTTAAGAAAATAATCCTGTTACTTCACACAAACATTTTTGCACAGAAGATTATCTTGAAAATAACCTTAGATTGACAAAAATATTTAAGGAAATAGCTCAAAACAAAATAAATTTCATTACTTTTCTTAAAAACAACATTTTGGGGTGTTTTATATAAAATGGTTAGAATCATTTGTCATTTTGTGTTTTGGGAAATCTTAATTTTATAAATCTTTTTTTTTTTTATGTGACACAGTTGTATTTATTAATCATCAACAGTGCTATATACAAAAATGACTGGTCTTTTCTGGCTTATACCTACAATACTTCAAAGATGGATCCTGCAAATTTATGCACAGAATGGGTTCTGATAGATGGAACACTCATGGCTTTACATGTACATGTATGTCAGTTCAATATTGCACTGTTTGCATTCGGTGAATCGTGATATTTTTTCTGCACGATTGGTTAATTTGTCAGTTGTTTAATCTCGACATACTAGGCCTACTCTAATTGTTTGTACAAAATCTCTGATAGCAGCTTAATTAGTTTATGCTAGCCAAGATAAAACTTATTATTTACTTCTGGTGGAATGATGTTATAAACCTAATCTGACTTTCGCGCATTATTGAGAGAACAAAGAACCAGTGATTTCAGTTGATCAGCTACTGGTTCATATAATTTTACTTTGACCTATCTGTTAGCCCAGGAGAATATTTTGAACTGCTTATAATTGACATAATTTTTTAAAGATGTGCTATATTATTCAGTACCAGTATTCAAAGAAAGTGTCATTATGCCTGAAATAATGTAAAATTCTGGAAATATTACATGAAAATATGCCAGCTATCTAAGTTAAAAATTTCTCCGGAGTTAAAAGATAGGACAAGTGAATTATGAAAACCACTACATCAGTTGAAATCACTGGTCACAACATGGACATACTTTTCTTTGTATTCTCAATAATGTGCAAAAGGCAGATTCCAATAAAATTAGACTGGGTTTCCACAGATTTAGTGCTTAAAGCTCGAAACCATAAGCAGTAGGAACTGGTACTTCAGAGCTTCAAATCCCACTCAATACTCTATTCTAGAGGGTACACACAGGATTTCCACATTGTTCTGGTCAGATCAACTACAAGGACTACTTTAGTGAGAGTACATGTGAAGATTGACTATAGTCGTTATGGTCAGAGATGCCAATCAAATTATCATGAATGAAATATGTTCCACGGTCAAAATCAGCATGTCCATAGACCTTAAAATGGAATTGTTATTTAAGAATAAAGGTACAGTAATAAATTACTGGAGTCTCTGATCTTGCAAAGTTAAATGTTATTCAGTTGAAAATTGATGATTTATAACAAATATATTTTTTCAAGCTTAAAGTGATCTATAATCAAGATAATACACATACATGTATCACCAGGGGTAAAATGTATACATGTGAAAGATTTCCGAATTTCTTCAAGGGAGTTTTCCTGTCTGCAACTGGACAATGTGTGTTTGTGTTTATAAACACACTACCTGGTAATTCTGGTACAGTGCCTTGACTCATTAGAACAAATTGTATGGTGATTGTTTGAGTAATAGATGAGCTGAAGGTATATTAGATAGGCCTACAGTCAATTGATTCCATTTCGTATGTCAAGTAAATGAAACATTCATTACTTCTTAAGACAGTAATTATGAGCAATATTATTGTGAGACATTTAGAATAAATCCATTAACACTGTTATAATTTTGTTGTGCCCTCACAATTTGTTTTTACATTATATATGTTGAAAAATCCCTGTCATTGGATGGATGTTCATCTGTTACAGTATGTGGTATACATATTACTGGTAATTTGGGTAAAATTTCTAAATTCATCAAGAAATTGAAGCTTTGGACTTTTCTGGAATATTTCACCCGAGATTGACTGTTCAGGGGATTGGGAATAATATACTGGGAATAATATACATGCTTGCTTGATGTAACAGGTTAGGATCAATGGTCTAAGTGAGCTAACCAGTCCAGAGAATGTAAGGCCATTCATAATAAATTGTGTGTTTCAGGTAATGAGTTTCATCAAAAGATGGGTAGGTAGCCTGGTCAGTTGGCTAATATTATTTGATTGATTGTTTTGCTCTTTATATATCATGTGTAATAACAAGCTTTAAAAAGGAATATTTGAAATTTTTGTACAATATTTAAAGGTGGATGTTTGGATTTACATGTATCTACTGTATTATGCATTTATGTCACATCCCAGAAATGATAAATTGTTAAGGATTGAAAAAGTTATTGGAAATTTTGAGCAAAAATTATCATTTTGGTAAGGCAGGGTCACCTGAAACATAAGTTGTTTTTTTATGGATGGCCTAATGAGCCTTATGGTAATCCCACTAATTAATCCTTTCACAGGAAATGAAATTTCCCACCATAAAATCTGGGGTGATCAAAACTATTAGAACCGGAAGTTGACAAAACAGTTCAAAACCATGCATATAATCCATATTTCTTCATTATTTCAATGTTTAAAAGGTGATTAAATTTATTAGAATCATAAATATTGAATATTTTCCCTAATTTGGGAGTGATTGAATTTTTAGATAGGAAGATTGAATTATTGGAGGGATTATCATGATCACCTCAAGTACATCTTACCCCTGGTAGTACATGTATATTAGCATGATTAGGGAATATTTTAGGCTTGAAACCATATACTTGTTATAAATCACCTAATTTTCAACTTAATAACATTGAACATTGCCATATCAGAGACTAAAATAATTCATCATTTTTATTCTTCCATAACAATTCCATTTTAGGTTCTCTGCACCATAATTATTATGATTACAAGTAAGATGTGTATGACTGCCCAACAAATGGGTCCATATTCATGGTTGCAGTTCTTTTTCATTATACACTGTAAAAACCAAAACACATGTATGTACATGTGGAATCTTAATATCTCGCATTTATCCAATCTTCATTGCTGAGCATACATGTACCAATCAATGCAACAAACATGAATTGGCAATAATTGATTCTATAATACTGGTATGTCAGTGTAAGCATATGACCACCATGTTGAAATATGACTATTTTCGCTTAATTTCTACCACTTTAGCCATGTCGCCACCCGATCCCCACCCCACACACACCCTGTATTGAGCATGAGAGACCCGTGACAAGCAATTACCCAATCTTTGATACCCAGCCATCGACTGTTAGGGCATGAAATTAATGGTTGATAATACTATAGTATGCTGCACCAGATCTCAATTTTGAAAATTTATATCTTCAAGTAGATGGGAAATAAATATCATATAATGCTCAGTTAGCAATTATCAGAGCTGGAAATAAGGATTGGGCATAGTAATATATTCACAGGTTCCTGTGAAATTTGAGGTGGTAACCCGACAGGTTATGGATATGTTATCACACTCAACAAAGTCATGTTTATGCGGATCTGAAGACAGATTGGTGGTATTCTGTGAGAGGTAACATGAAATACAAGTTACCCCCCTAAGCAAATCAACTAGAAGTGTGTAACAATAGCTGAATGTCACCGGCAATCACCAAACCACCTACACCACAAGACTCTTGCACAGTCTCTACCCAGAAAGATCAGGAGATGCAGTGTCGACACACAGTTGGGGGATAATGGGTGAGACTAATTGTGTACGTTTCATAGGCTGAGTATTTGAATTCCATGCTCATCTCCTGTGATGCATCACTCTTTTTTTTTACTGCGTGAACACGACAGATGCAATTTTACTGCGCAGCATCATGTGTTCAAGTAGGGAGGCATGCCCAATGCATTCTACATGTAGCTATAGTTTAATCTAAGGTTATACACACTTCTAGTTGATGTGCTTCTGTAACCACTTATTTCCCGCCTGGAGTTATAGCAAGGATATTCATCCACAACAATTGGTTTATTCATGTTATTCTGCCAACCTTTATGTAACGGTAGACTAGAGTCAAGCAATAAAAATAATTGAATAGAAATTGTATCACATATGCATTCAGTGCAAATGTTGGTAAATGATCACCAAATATAGATTGAATACGTAGATCATCATGATCCTGAGGTCAAGTATCCTTTCACCTTTCTAGGCCTACCGCTCTAAGCCTTGCCAGTATTTACAAATTATTTCCCATCACAACATGTGTTGATGTATAACCATTGATCTACCACAAATCCAATCTGCTGGTCTAAACCTGATAAGAAATTTACAATAGATAAAGCCAGAAACAGAGACAAGAATATTTCTTTGCTCACTTCTAGGCTTTTCTTTTTCATATTATTTAAAACGTCTAGGTCTAATTCAAATAAAAAAGTTTTTTTTTTTTTTACATTTGAACTCTCCATATTATGTAAGATGTAGATTTGTACCAGTATTTTGCATTTGAACCCTAATTCTTGTAGGGAAACGATAATTTGAAATATAATTATAATGCTAACAAACCACAATTGGCCTGGTGGAGCTTTTTGAAGTTTTCAATTCCCAAAATTGTGGCTTGTGCACCAAACCCGAACATTTTTAAAGATTTGTAGAAATATTTTGCAAATGCACTTCGAATTTCAGGGATTTTATTTTTCTTCCGTCAATTGTGGCTGTTGACACTGATTAGGTTACATACATACATTAGTGTATTAGGTTGATAATTTACTGGTAGTACAATAGCGGGGGAGGCAAAGGCATGCGCCATAGTTGGAGCAGTGTCGGAAACTGGGGTATCAGTAATCATGGTAATGCCGGTATATAATGTTTTCGTCGCTCAAACAAGACACATGATACCGGCACACCAGTTTTTAAGCCAATGACCTCCCTCTCGCCCCCACATAAACAGAACTACGTCTTGTCTGCTTTTTGAGCGATAATCCATCACCTTTTATTTACCATCCTGCATTTTCGCGCACCTTGCACTTCCGGACACCATTTATACCATATTTGACAAAAGAGTTACAATAAGGCCCCCTACAACGTTGAACATATTTTACTTGGCTAAGTTCGTCAAAATCTGTTTTGTGGAACACACTTAAGTCAGAAACCAAAGTGAACTTAGCCAAGCAAAAATATCGCACTTAAGTCAAAAACTTAAGTCGACTTTTGAGAAATCGGCCCCAGCTTCCTAGTGTGAGGGGTAAACAAAATATTTAGGGGGAGGAAGCGAAATCAAGCTCCTTCCCAGGCAGCGGTACACCCAAATCGCCCAGGCTAGATAGGGTTAAAGCGGAATGACATGGCCGGAATCGGGTAGGTAGCCGAGACGTATTATCTAATTTCATCTTGGTCAAAGTATATTTGCACAGCTTACTAGGGTAATAAAATATATTAGTTGATATTGACAGTATGTTCCTGTCACATAGCAGTTGTCAGAGGTAAAATCAAATTCCAAATCAGTTTAAACCTTAGAGTTTGTGAGTTTTTAAATTTGTGCTTGACAGTTCGACCACGTGCACCGAGTTGTTGGAAGTGGTCAGAAATTGGTCTCACATATATCGAATATTATATATTATTTTATATATTTTCGTCTAAGAATATCTCCTCTCCAACTTTACAACGAAGGTTTCATAATTTGCTGTGCAGATAGATTTTGTTTCGATACTCGACCCAGTCGAATTTCTTGGCGGTTCTATGGAATTCAATATCCACCGACCAGCCAAGGCTCAATATATCGCTTTTGATACACATACAGTGTCGTTGCCTGTCCAACTTGATGGAAGGCTCGATATGATCAATAATCAGGGACAAGAATTGCGTCAGATTTGCAACAATCCTGCAATAATTCGATTCCCAATCCGACACCGTTCGGATAAGGTAATTCGTGGAATCTCATATCAGATTGGAAACCAGGGCCATGCCTCTAGATTAAATCAAATATTCGCCCGGCTTCCGTCGTGTCACGATGTTCAAACTCACATTTGCCTTCCATGAGATATGATGATCCATAAGATTAAGTATATTTGATATTACAGATCCTGACCCGTTGGGCCTCACGGGTACATGTTCTGAATACGAACACGCATTCTATAAATACTCCCTCGTTTGGGCCGTTTTCCTTCTATCTGGCGGTTACATAGTTCATCATTTTCCGACTTGATAGAGCTATTACATCTCCGCTCTGAAATATTTGTATCTAATACCGCTCAAACCGGTGGTTATGTCATTCAACACATGAACAAGTGAATAAAAGCATGGCTGGGATAGAAATCATCACAGTGATCACTTGGTCCTTGTGATATATTTAGAGATATGCAATCAGTATATTTGTCTGTGGGGTTACTTCTTGTGAGTACGCTGGCGTTTTCCGCCAACCTATTAATGTTGCGTTTAATTAATAGGATGACAAACACGTGTAATGCTTCAGGCTATAGGGTGAAGGTTGATTAGTTCACGTACAGACCTCTATACAAACCAAACATGTACCCACTGTGTTGCCGGAATGAAGAAGGGATGGGTAAGAAACACAAATTAGGACACGTGCGCGTTCAACGACAGAGCCCGTGGATATTTATTGAATTAAAATATAATGATGCATACAAAATCGATTTCTTGACCGACCCAATGGAAGGTTCGTAATAACATATATATCGGTGTTATCGGATAAGAAATCATAAAATACAGGCAGCCGGTGGCGATTTGGGTTTTTCTTGCGGATGTTCAAGGATGCCACAGTACAGGGTAGAAATAACTTAAACTTGATCGCGACTTGTATTCATAAACCTATGCGCGTTTTTGATCGCTGCTGAACAGATTCGCTCTAGCGACTATTAAAATATTAGGCACAGACTATGAACGCAACAGAGCCGGTCTCATTCACATTAGTTTTATTAGAAACGCACAAGAGGGGTTGTTCTCACCGTCAGCGTTTTTCCTCGACTCGACTCCACGTACATTCACGCATATGTAAGAGTCGCGCGCTTGGTCTCCACTGGACGCGACAGCTTTTAACGCAGCGGTTTAATTTACTTTAGCCCTGCACTTTTGATCCCCCATCGAAATGACTATGATATTCGTGATAGGGATTCTTTGGTGAGCAGAGGATTAATGTAGCCGTAGTAAGAAGAAAGCAGACTGTAAAAAATAATTTGGGATCAAGTAGAAATAGTGAAATGAAATAGAATGACATGCTCAGTTCGAAACGCAATTGTAGGTACGCGCATACATGTACCAAATCATTTTGATTTTATTGTGCTGCACTGCAAATCCTTCGTGATTGATATATCTGCTACCCCTTTCCACTTATCCTTGATTCGATGTTCGTTCCCTGGCTTGTTCAGAACACTTTCAACTAACTGCTGGTGAATAGCTATTCACATGTTCATTTTGTTCAGAACACCTCCAAATATAACTAACGAAAAGTCTTACAAATTGTTAGTTAGTCCTGGTGAAAAACCGTACATGCCAAAAAGCCAACGATTGGTTGAAAGGCATGCTCATTCTGTTGAGAACATTTTCAACCTAACAACTGCTGAAAAGCCATGCAAAAATTCATTCTCTTCAGAACATGCAAAGCTATAACTAGCGTGGCATACAATTGTGCAATCTGTAAAAAAATTGCTATAAATCTAATTATTTTAGTACAAATAACCAACATCGAATATCAACCTATGTTATTTGTAGTGTTTCACGGTCAGTTTTTGGTTGTTTTTTTGTTCGAGGACTGGGAATGTCTGCTTGACGAAAAAAATGAAATATAGTTTTGTTCTTGGTGAAACATATTTCTAACATGGACACGGGACGCGCGACTTAAACTAGGCGAAACACGGCTAATACATTATCAAATTCTGTTTTGTAAAAAAATCAACATTATATCAAGCTATGTTTGTGGTAGTGCGTGATTACTTTGTTCTTCTTTGTTATAATTATAGTTACACAGCTGGAAAAAGAAAGCTCTTACCAGTTGTGGATATATCTTTTGCAGTTAATGTTGATAGCTACATGTATATATGCCAGTATATCTCGATTCCTACTAATCCAATCACAACCAATTTCGAATTTTCTAGATGTATTTGACATTGATTGACGTTAGTCACTTGCGCATCTTTCTCCAGAGGGTCGCTTGATAGTGCCTGCCATCCGACAATACCTGATTAATCAGAGGCAGCAAAAAGCTTTGTACTTTCTGGAGGAGGAAGTTCACCATGTGCCGTGTCTGGGTATGGTGCCTTATTTGGATATTGTTTTTCTACTGACACCTGTGAATCTGTTTGTAATTACAATCGGTGTCATTTCACATCTAAATGGACGACAGATTTATTTTGAAATCAGGTTAGCTCGTACAGGATTTAGAACTTTCCTGAAACTCATATACCCTGCCTATCAGAGAGGGTCATAACTTTCCATACAACCTGGGAAACTCCTAGAGAGTACCTAGGGTAACTGGAGTGAACAACTTAGTTTCCCTATTATCTTGTGGTATTATAGGATTAAAAGGGTCATTTTTGTGAAATATGTTTACTGGAATTTTACATGTATCCGTCTGCTTACGGAATTGACCAGCTGTTTGAGAAAATTTGTTGCCTGTGCGAGTAAATTTATGTACACAACCATTGCACTGTCCGAATGTTTAGATGTTCTATCCGTGAAAGTGATCGATGATAATGAAACTTAATTTTGAAGAAACGTTCTGACACAAGATCCTGTTTACCGAAATTTACAAAGTTAACAAACTTGCTTAATGGTCATTTATTGTGGGGTGTCTTTGTTGTAACAGGATTGATGTCATTCTTATTAAAGTATCAATATTTTGAAACGAATAAATCACATCAACCCGAAAATTCACACATATCCTTGAGGTTGTCTTGATGCAATATTAATACAAAAATTGATTAGCTTATTTCACACGAACACATTTGGTAAAGTTTTGACCCATAAGAGACATGAGCTCTTCCGGTTATCTGTTTGAATTTCCAAGATATTAAGTTTAATAAAACAATTATAGATCATATCAGAATGGCATACCGCAGTTGGTCATAGTTAATGAGGGATAACGGTTACCATTGCTGCCTATATTTCGCAAACAGTGACAAAAATGACATTCGTGGTAGTTTTTAATTGTAACTGCATTGAAATTATGAAGAAATTATTCATCAAACGTGATATATTGTGTACGAAAAATTGAAAATATTAACAAAATGTTCTGAAACAAAAAACAAATTTTCTGCTTGCTGTCATATGTGAACTTCAAGACTTCTTAGAGGATGATAAATGTGTTATTATTGACATATCAATTAATTTGTCACACAAATTTGCACGTATGCTTATCATTTGGAACTTTCTATTATACATCAATTGATTCACTCGAGTTTACTCTAACGACTTCCAGCACCATCGTTATCACCACCTGAAGGATCCAGTTACGAACCATGGTGTTGATCGTTGGATTGATCATCGTAAATTTGTTACTCGAGTGTTAATCGGCATTGTTGTTGTTTAGTCAAGCTTGCGGTTTATAATATCGACACGGACACGGACACTAGTGGTGCCACCTACAACCGGATATGGATGAACTCGATCGCAAGTCGACGTGCAGACAGATCTGACTCATACGTAATCCTAAGTGATGTCTTATGACATGTGTAGTACTGTATGCGCATGCCAAATTGCGGGTAAATCCACACAATCGTTTTGAATTTATTGATCATCAATGACATGAAACATCTGCATGGACATATGGAATAGGCACAGAGTGGCGTCATGTACAGGAGGAGCGGACCGACACGCAATCCCAGGAGAAGACTTGTAGCAAGCTACGGCCATGTCAAGTAGACCTAAATAATTGGGACCGGGGTGGATAATAGATTTTTCCCTTATATATAACTATATCGGTAAAGTATTTTGGAGGGTCTCTGTATAAGCTGCAAACATTCTGGAGGGGGGAGGGAGTACCTTTGAAAAGTATTATTTACACGCAGACGTATTATAGAAAAACACATCTATTCCGTGGAGGGATGCATTTATGGCGCTGCTCCGATGAACTCTGATAAATTTGGGTTCTATCTAAATGCCACTTGTAATATCTCGGGGAAGAGACGTCTCGATTATTCAAGAAACTAATTTTGTCCCCTGGCGGTCATTTATATGGTTTGGACATTGGGTAATACACGAGCACAAACGGTATCCACTTTGGTATACTTGCGGTCGGCGTTTTTGGTTGTGCAATTTTACATTTCTGTTCGATGATGTTGGACAGTTATCCCCTCCAAATGTATTACTGTGTGAGTAAAGCTGCGTATTTCGAAAATATTACACATTCTCCGTGCCTGTTAATCTGATAGCCACGGGGATACAAATCTAGTATGACGGCTTCTATGGTACAGCGAAAATTGAAAATTACCATTTGTTCTCAAGATCGCGCACTTGAGATGGTTTCGCTAGCTTGTCAGTCCTTGGTCACATGTGTGTTGGAGTAAAACTTTTAATAATGCCGGTATATCTGATTCAGATTTACGCAATAATTCATGTCATGGACGAGAATATAATTACCGGAAAGATATATTATGTATGAGACTCCAGGTTCACCAACACAAGGTAAGATATATTATGTATGAGACTCCAGGCTCACTAACACAAGGTAAGATATATTGTGTATGAGACTCCAGGTTCACTAACACAAGGTAAGATATATTATGTATGAGACTCCAGGCTCACTAACACAAGGTAAGATATATTATGTATGAGACTCCAGGTTCACTAACACAAGGTAAGATATATTATGTATGAGACTCCAGGTTCACCAACACAAGGTAAGATATATTATGTGTGAGACTCCAGGCTCACCAACACAAGGTAATATATATTATGTATGAGACTCCAGGTTCACCAACACAAGGTAAGATATATTATGTATGAGACTCCAGGCTCACCAACACAAGGTAAGATATATTATGTATGAGACTCCAGGCTCACTCAAACACAAGGTAAGATATATTATGTATGAGACTCCAGGCTCACTAACACAAGGTAAGATATATTATGTATGAGACTCCAGGCTCACTAACACAAGGTAAGATATATTATGTATGAGACTCCAGGCTCACTAACACAAGGTAAGATATATTATGTATGAGACTCCAGGCTCACTAACACAAGGTAAGATATATTATGTATGAGACTCCAGGCTCACAAACACAAGGTAAGATATATTATGTATGAGACTCCAGGCTCACTAACACAAGGTAAGATATATTACGTATGAGACTCCAGGCTCACTAACACAAGG
This sequence comes from Hanleya hanleyi, assembly GCA_036873755.1. Lineage (NCBI taxonomy): Eukaryota > Metazoa > Mollusca > Polyplacophora > Lepidopleurida > Hanleyidae > Hanleya > Hanleya hanleyi. The sequence continues at coordinate 168,881 of JAVTVY010045494.1, forward strand.
TAAGATATATTATGTGTGAGGCTCCAGGCTCACTAACACAAGGTAAGATATATTATGTATGAGAATCCAGGTTCACCAACACAAGGTAAGATATATTATGTATGAGACTCCAGGTTCACCAACACAAGGTAAGATATATTATGTATGAGACTCCAGGCTCACTAACACAAGGTAAGATATATTATGTATGAGACTCCAGGTTCACCAACACAAGGTAAGATATATTATGTATGAGACTCCAGGCTCACTAACACAAGGTAAGATATATTATGTATGAGACTCCAGGCTCACTAACACAAGGTAAGATATATTATGTATGAGACTCCAGGCTCACTAACACAAGGTAAGATATATTATGTATGAGACTCCAGGCTCACTAACACAAGGTAAGATATATTATGTATGAGACTCCAGGTTCACCAACACAAGGTAAGATATATTATGTATGAGACTCCAGGCTCACTAACACAAGGTAAGATATATTATGTATGAGACTCCAAGCTCACTAACACAAGGTAAGATATATTATGTATGAGACTCCAGGCTCACTAACACGAGGTAAGATATATTATGTATGAGACTCCAGGCTCACTAACACGAGGTATTGATATATTATGTATGAGACTCCAGGCTCACTAACACAAGGTAAGATATATTATGTATGAGACTCCAGGCTCACTAACACAAGGTAAGATATATTATGTATGAGACTCCAGGTTCACCAACACATGGTAAGATGTATTATGTATGAGACTCCAGGTTCACCAACACAAGGTAAGATATATTATGTATGAGACTCCAGGTTCACCAACACAAGGTAAGATATGTTATGTATGAGACTCCAGGTTCACCAACACAAGGTAAGATATATTATGTATGAGACTCCAGGTTCACCAACACAAGGTAAGATATATTATGTATGAGACTGCAGGTTCACCAACACAAGGTAATTTGCTGTTATCAACCATTATATCCATGAACCGAAGTACTTGAACACATTGTGATGTTTGAAATCTTATCAGTTCCGTGTATATACAGTAGTGCTCTCCAATTCATAATCGTCGTTGTTATTCGATTATTTGAAGCTACATGCTTGTGATCTGTTAAATGGATTAGGTATTTAGATTGTGGACACGGAAATTCTTCAATGGACGACGGCTGAGTATTGAATGACGGACACGATTCTTGCATCCAAAAGATAGGATTCAGTTTACTGAATTGAAAACTGGAGCGCTTCACGCATTGTATTGTAGGCAGTGGATTGAACCATTAAAATTATGAAATATATAGTATAATGCCACACGAACTACCAGTATACTGGATGGGTGCCCGAGTCCCTCTAAGAAACAAACGAAATACTTGTCTATGTTAATCAATATCATCGAATGTCGACTGGATATGATAACCATAACCTCGCATCAACAAGACTCCAAGTTCAGGGAGAACCCAACACGCACGAAATGGTACATTCTGTCTCGGCATTATATACAGCAAGCGAGTGCTGGGATATTGTTCTCTATCGCCCAGTCATATACTATCCAACACATTTGGGTCATCAGCTGCTCGGCTTGGTTCCATTAACCCTACCTGGCCTGGGGGGGGAGGCGAAATGGCCCCCCTACCAGACTTTCTGCGCTATCTCCGGAACAACAAAAAATGGAGAGCTGAAACTCCTTGACTTTATAGTTTATCATATTGGGGTCATTTTGAGCCTATTTGCATAACTCCCCGAGCAACAAATCATGGGTAAATTCAAGATGGCGACCACGCCGGGGTACCAGAAATGTGATGTTTTCGTCATATTTCTTCAAAATTTCTGATTTTCCGCGATGAAAAATGGGCAAAAACTATCTTATTTCACATCACAATAATATTTACTAATGTACTATGCAGTTTCTGCGGAGAAATTGCATAAATAAATAATTCGGAAAATTCGACCGAAAAATCGACCAAAAAATGCCGTTTTTGAAAATGCTGTGACGTCATCAAAACGGCCATCTTGGATTTTTTTCACATTTTCTGGTAGACCTTAATCCATGGGTATAGTGTTGCAAGTTTCAGCCCCCTAGCTCAAGGGGTAAGGGGCAGGCACGTCCCACAAAGCCCAGGTCAGATAGGGTTAACATTTATTCTTGCAAATTAACTACCAGGTCTCGTAACAAATGTCCTGCCAATAACTAGCTTTACATATTTGTTGTAATCAAAATTTTATTTCTCACATGTTAGCCGGATAATGGAATTATAAAAATAGACGGTAACTCTATCGTGTTGAGACTAATATATTGTCTCTGGTCGAAGACCTCTACTGTCTAATGAGATTGATTGCCTGTCGGAGATACAAAAATAGGATACTGGGTTGTACTACATACAATTCGTGTTTTTTCGATGTCTCAAGTTTACAGATCTGGTCAGCATCTTAAAGGTCGGTCGCTCATTATCAGTATAACATAGTAATACTAACCCCCGTCGTCCATGACACCAGTGAACTGACCGAACATTGCCCGCGCTCTGGCTCACGGAGACCCATCCCAACGCACAAAATCAGAGGTTTTATGACGTTATTATATAGATCGTCTCGCTCGACGACGTTGATTAGCCACTGGGGCGAATGATCGCTATCAGAATCCACAATTTATACCTACAGGTATTGTGAGCTGGGCGGATGCTATCCTACATCGTCCATGGCATCAGTTGCAACCCCCCACACACAATGAAATTGAATAAGAATTGTCGGTATTATATTGAACGCCAACTTGTTGGGACTCGATGCAATTCATCTGGCCCATCTCTATATCATGAAACTAACACACATACACAGGTAGCACAGTGGTCCGACCTTCGAGGCCAAAGATCACCTGCAGAATCGCGTTTAAACGGACAATAAGAATAACATTGTTTGCATATGATCTCACAACATAACCCGTCTTCTGTATCTCACATTCATGACCTTATTAGCTTTACACATGCTATAAAGTGTAAGTAGCAGAAAGGGGCCTCATCGTGCAACAAATAATATGGCATACGATTGGGTTAAAATACTTAAAAGGTCTAATTTCCCATAAAAGATACCTCCAGTGACAGACCAGAATGATGATGCGGCAAAGATAAAACCAGTAAATAGTACAATCCGTGCCGTTAATAAATCGACGAAACCTTCGAATCCTGAACTATTTGGCACAGATCTCTCCAGAAAATGGAACCTTAATACTTCTTTCAATTCAGTAAAACATGCTTGTGAACGTTGCTGTTACCGGATTCGCCAGAAGGGCCTTATTAACTGTGTCACGGCAAGTCAACCAGGATGCCCAAATTTACACGGAAAATGACTTAAAAAATGTCAGAACTGAATTGAAAACCAGATGTTGAGCTTTCAGCATTAGCCTGCGCCAATCCTTGTTGCTGCTTAAGGACATGAATACATGTTTGGTCTACAACCACCAAATTACAAGCGTCTAGTCCGTCATTCATAATCCAGCCGTCGTCGATTAGAGAATATCCGCGTCCATAATCCAAAGACCTATTCCATATTCCATATAACAGTATTAGCACCAAATTCAAAAAGACAATCATAGTATACATAAACATAGGCTTGTTTCCTGCAAGAGAGAAGCGGTCAACAGTTTTCAATGATGCCGGCAAGACATCATGATGTTCCAAAAATATCAAATCCGTATCGCTGATCAGTATTCTTAATCCATAATATTCGTTGTAAAGTCGTCATCTTAAGAATGATGTATCTCAGTCACGCTTTGATTGAGACTGTTCATATGAGTACCATGAGGATCTTGATGTACATCGGTTCATACGGCCCCTAACCATGGGTTAAGCGGAATTAGACACAAGTTACGAAACGTAGCGCCATAGATCTTGCACGCTACGTTCGTATTTTGCTATCAGGATGCGATATGTATCGCCAAATTTGAGAAACTTTGAGTGGAGGCGCTTGGTAACCAGAAAGTACGTAGAGAGGAAGACATTGTTCTAATATAAATATTTCATATGTACCTGGATGAAAGGGTTGGAACCTTTCACGATATGGATTTTAGAAAATGTAAACTGCGATTCTTTGGCTGACTTGATGACGACACAAGCCTACTGAAATCTTTTCTGAGGGCAAATGTTTCGGTATATTACATTTCGGAAAGTGATATAGGCCTATATTTTATCAAAATAAAGTGTTTTTCATACATTCGAAGCAAAACCACCACTGTCTAAAACTATGAGAGTGGTCACAACATTTCAAATTTACTCATCGTCTTCGTTCCTGACTTAGAGTGATATAATTTTGGGGTTCAACGTTTGTCCATTATTAACATAAATTAAAAGATCAAGAGGCATCAATTCCTACTGTGTTTTCTTTGCGGGATTACTGGAGAACCTGGGTCATGCAGTTTCAAGGAGTGGTAGTTCAATAGTGGCAGGAGATTGCTGAACGCTGAATGTCTCCGACTGTTAAGAGTGAAGTAATACTGTCCGGTCATTTCTAATCAAGGACTATTGACTCGTTTGGCTAGTTTGCAATATGTAATGCGATCTTCAAATACTTCTAAGAGTTATAGCGATGGATAATTTCTCCAAGATCACTCATATATTATACAGGCGTGCTGGGGGAAGATGATATAGGATTTGTCAGAAAATATATAATACAAATCATTTGTGAGATCTTTTTCAACCCCATCCTGACCGTATTATCCATAGAATCATGTAGAATATCGATGGCTTTCTGTGAGCCATTATGAACTATTGGCCGAAACTTCGGTAAGAAAACATTTTATGTGTGTATGGGTGACACGAATCAAACTCGGCGATCACAATTTGTCTCGGACGTGACGCCTCACCCTTAAAACGCAACGATAGACATTGACGTTTCGTCCAGTGGGTCATTCAAATTGTAACGTGATGGACGGGAAGGAAAACTACGCAGGTCACCCATTCAGCCAACTTTCCAAAAGAGGTTTTACATTAATAGTTTTCCTGTCATGGTATCGATTGGAAATGAGTTATCCTGGACTGTAACAATAATACAAAGAAAAATCAAATAGGAAACGATGTCGCCTTATCAGAGAATATTCTTTCTTGTACGCGTATATTTTCACCTGCGGCACGCAGATCTACAAGAGGCTCGCGTTGTTCTCCTTCTTGTTGTTCTACTTGTGACTTTTTGAAATACGCATGCGCTAAGAGAGTATGATCTCTGCCACACTTTTCTTTTCAACCTCCGATCTCACATGACAACCCTGTCTTCAGGGACGTTTGAATTCATTTGCAACTATATTCGGTGGAATGAATTATTGCTTCGTTGATTTCCGTTCAGACTTCAATTCTCTTACGTCAAGACAAAGGAAACTTCAGTCGCTTGAAAGCTGCGGTCGACGCATCAATCATTGGCTTCAGATATTACCATTTTCACTGAACAGTATGTACATGTATATACACTTTAAGGATAGCTATCCCCATAGAGGGTCAAAATTGGTCAGTTTTGTTTATTTCTGCATTCAAATATTCACTATTTCCTCTAACATTTGGTGAAAAAATGAAATCAAAATTATAAATAGAAGTGCTTCAATATTAGGTTTAAAAATTTAGTTTCCGAGCCACTGGAAAAATTAAACAGATTGCGTAAGCTTGGGCTTGGCTACTATTATTTTTGTCTGTTAAATTTCCCTTTCCATAACTCATTTCCGCAGTATTATGGTAAGCTAATTATCTATTAGTCCTACTTATTTACATTAATCTACCCCCTTCTGATCAAAACCATGCAAACATCCGTATTTTTGTTTGTAATTATAACAGTGACACTTCACTCAGACACCCGCCGTGAAGTGATCTACACAGGTAACAATTCTCAGCTGAACAAGTTTTTAAAGTTTAAATTGGACTTTAAACCACCTTGATGAAAGAAACTTAGTGTAATAGTTATCCAGAATAAACAGGAATCCGAGTAAGTCCCATTAGACAGATTTAAAATGTATTTGACAATAGAATTCAAGCAAAAAATTTGGATTAATTCATCAGATATATAGCCGGACACATTTTGCCCGATTTCTAGCCTTTCATTTTTGTACAAAATCCGAGATTTAAACGTTTATTTCTCGAAAAGTATCCATGCTACGCTTTTGAAATTTGGCATGCTTGTTACTTATAAGGTGATCTAGTAAACTTTATCTCACTTTTTGTAAGTTCGGATTATTTTTTTAATTATTCAACTTTTAAGATAAACGACCGTAAAAAAGTACCTTTTTTTCAATTTATTTTAGTAAAATAGCTGTAAAAACAAAACCAGGCAAAAATTAAAAAAAATGAGATAGATTTTACTAGTTCGAATTGTCTCCTATCAAGTTATACCATCAAAGTCGAAACAAGACCAACAGTTTTCATGAAATTTCAATTGAAAAATGGACGCTATTGTTTTCATTTTAATTTTTTAAATTGGAATATTTTCTACACAGTAGCAGCGTCGGTTATAGCAATCATATAGTTGGAATCCCTACGATGTATGCTTTCTTAAAATATATAGTTTATTATGGTTATCTTGTATATTTATTGATACAGACGACAAATTGTCACGGGGGTGCAAAAACTGCCTCTAAGGGGATAGCTATCCTTAAGATCCTTGAATTGCTTATATACCAAGGAAGATGAGCCGCAACTCTGTCAGTGGTTCAGCTAATGTGCATACAGTCACATGCGACTGTCTTAGTAAGTAGAAAAATAAGTTCACTACTTCTAGTAATCATTTTATCTACCCAATCTAGATGATTCACAAATTAGTAGACAAGTAACGCATTGTCATTATGATTAACATTGAATAATACTTGGTATCAAATTATAGATCATGCATCATAAAAGCAAACGCAACAATTACGTTTCAGAAGTAAGGGAACAACTCACCAACTTTCGTCGAATAAAGATGTTTAACTTATAGAAATGACAAATTGGTATGATGTTTAACTTTACCCCCAAGCAATTCGCATAATATGGAAATACGTTTTGCAAGGAAGAATAACGTAACCCTCTGTGGGAATCGAAACAATGACCCTCCAATCCCCGGAGTTGCACTTACTGACTTAACTTTACCGACTCATTGATAATACTCAAAACTGACTTTATGCGAAACTGGTTTTATAATACAGAAATGACTATTTAGTATTCAGTGACTCAGACAACCCTATGCGCGAACAATACATCATAGTTGTGCAGTTATATTGTGCACTTTCAATTACGAGCATGAAATTTGGCACATAGCTATTTTGAATGATCCTCTTTCGGAACACAGTCTCTCTATCCTCATTCTCGGAAGCCAGGGCTTTGCTTCGCTGGTATTGATGTTCCCGTCCTCTTCGCCACTCAGAATCCCTTTAGATTAGCATTAATCATTCCCGTAAATTCAATACCTATGTGTATCAGCAACAAATGGGCAGAAACCTAATGCATTTGACATCATTCTCTCAAGTCAGAGCCCATTTCTGCTAGAATTTACTGGTTCTACACTTCACAATTTACGTTACTTTGTTAATGAGTTTTACGAATGGAATTACGTCATATATTAGCAGATACTACCATAAAAGCGATCTATTTAACCTCGTTGTCAAAAGCTAGGGCCTTGATTTCCTTGAGGATGTTTTGAGTTTGATTCTGATACTTAGATACCTTTCATATTGACTTTAACTTGGCAGTCATTTTCGCGAATGCAATAATTTGATGTACCAAAAGATAATAACGAGAATTCGACATCATTCTCTTACACACATATCTTATTTAGTAAACTAGCCCTGAAAGTTCGCACTTAAATCACCTTTGGAATGACTTAGTGACAAACATATTCGCGAGTTGAGTATAGGGAGATATCCATAGATACTGACAAGAAATGTTTCTTATTTGCAGAATTTAATGTCAGATGAGATGATATCTCCTAAGAATGAAATAGTTAATCATTTATATAGAAGGAGCAAACCATGAGTTGGTGTTGACTTCCTGCATGGAAAAGAGTGTCAAGATATTTAGTTTGCAGATGATAACACACATAAATGCAGAAACTTAATTAATTATTCTAATCGAATATCAAGACTGTCACGGACCGCGCTGCGGTGGTCTAATGATTAGAGCGTCGGCCTCGTAAGCGGTAGGTACTGGGTTCGATCCCAGGCCGGGTTATACCTAAGACTTGAAAAATGGAACTTGTTGCTCCCTCGCTTACGCTCAGCATTAAGAGGATAGAACAAGGACTGGTTCGCTCGGTGTCAGTATAATGTGACTGAGTGGGATGTCATGTCTGCCTACGACATGATATTTCAGTGGGACAGCACTATAAAATGGCAGCATTAGATCTGCTCTGTTACAACTAGGTACCCCTGCCTCTCCCCCTCCCCTCCCTTCCCTTCCCCGTCGTGATATAGCTGAAAAAATGTTGAAAGCGACGTTAAACCCTATTCACTCACTCACTCACTCAAGACTGTCACAGGCCTCAATTTGGATTGTGAAAAGTGTCATTATGCCTCTTGGACAGTTCGATAAATCCTTCAACCACATTCCATAGTTTTATAGATCGAAGTGACAGACCTGATAATAAATTCACTGAAAATTAACTTTGAAGGAAATATAAATTTTCCATTTTGCTCGGCAAAGTAAGCGAGAAGACTGAAGAGCGTAGATTTTCAAATATTTGAAAGCCTTTTTGATTTGCAAAATTCAACGGCTGAACCGAATGTTTTGAAACTTGGCATACACGATACTTGTACCAAGACATTGCCAAAACGATCATTTTGATTTGTCATTTTGTCTGTCAATTCCGTTTAGACGGCACGGACCAGTCAAAATCGTCGGATTTTTAACGGGGAAAGTGAATATATATGGTATCAGACCTATTAGGCAATTCCTACAATTGTGGGTTAGAAGTTGAAAATTACTTCCCTTGGCATGAAAACACTGGCAGAGGGCACTTTTTTCTACAATTACCAATACCTCCGCTGATATATCTTTCACTGTATTATTGCCACTGCCGCAGGTTTTGACTACAATGTGGTCATTTCTCACTTGTTGTCATCCGATGATTCCTTTCAACACGATATTTCTGTCTGCGTGTCGTCAAACAGCGATACAATCGTGTTGTGTTCTCCAGCGCGACGGTACCGTAAAGCGGACTTACAAATGGCACACAGGCCCATCCTATACCGTATATTACTGTTATCTGGGAACTTCAGTTCAAATGATATATCATTTCACAAGTAACAGGCGTCCATTTTACCAGATATTGCAAGTGCGGTACTCACTACTTTGATTTTGTTGTTTACATTCGTTTCATGTTAAATTTTTCTCAATGTTTCATCGATTGAAAGAAAAAGAATGTCGCCAGATTATATAACCTCTTTTTTCTTTCAATCGATTAAACATTGAGGAGAATTTGCAATTCATGTGTTCTTTCTGTTCAGAATTGGAATTTTCTTGCATCATCAAGCTAGATCTTGGGAAAATAGGGACAGATCTAGATAGAGGGATATAAGGAAACGCGTCAGTAGTATACAAAGAGTCTTTCAGCGCATTAGCGCTTCACTGCGCATGCGCAGAACTTGGTTTGACGTCATAAGTGTGGATGTGCGCATGCGTGAGTGATGTGTGGTGGGAGGTGTGTACAAGATGGCGGCCTGTTGTGGTTGTGTGGTGGGAGGTGGGTACCCACCTCCCACCACACCAGTGAGTGATGTGTGGTGGGAGGTGTGTACAAGATGGCGGCCTGTGTGGTTGTGTGGTGGGAGGTGGGTACCCACCTCCCACCACACATCACCCTTCATCAATTGACGTGGTGGGAGGTGGGTACAAGATGGCGGCTTGGTTTGAGGGTGGTGGGAGGTGCGTATCCGCCATTTTGTACCCACCTCCCACCCCTATTTGGCTGGTGGTGGGAGGTAGGGTTCGCCATTTTGTACCCACCTCCCACCACACATCACCCTTCATCAATTGACGTGGTGGGAGGTGGGTACAAGATGGCGGCTTGGTTTTAAGGGTGGTGGGAGGTGAGTATCCACCATTTTGTACCCACCTTCCACCACCACCATTTTACGTATAAAAGGAGTCGATTTTTAGGGAAGGGGTGTATTCATTGCACTACTTTTGCGTAGCACTGTGACTTACCTGACCTGCCTGCCTGCCTGCCTGCCTGCTTGCTTCACCTCTAGTCAGTCATCCAGCCAGTTTGCCTGTTTTGTATCAGTTGTGGAAGAACCATTTACTTTTTTCACTTTTACCAGTGCAAATTCACCAGACTTTTACACGGTAGCAGTTACTCACCAGCCTGAGCCCATAGTCATGATGAATTCAGCCGACCTAGTCACGCTTCAAAAGAACCGTGTTCGCCTCGTTGATGAGATGGAGCATGTGCCTGATCTATGTGATTTCCTTATGCAGGAAAACATATTCCAGAAACAGGGTGTCGAAGATATCATGGCGGAGAACATTGCTTCACGACAAAACAGAGCTCTCATCGACTGTCTACCGCGCTGTGGCCCCTATGCATTTTCAGCCTTCGTGGAGGGATTGAAGATCACGCGAAATGGTGAACTAGCGGATCTACTTGAAATTCCTCTTGTAGATGATGATATCTTAGTGGTGGACACTACCGAAGAGCGTACAGCTAGCAAACGTGCGTACACTAGCCCAGAGAGTACACCTGCTAAACGTGCTGGACGACCCAAACGGCCCCGACTAACAGCGTTAGTAATACCTGAGTCAGTGATTGAGGAGCCAGTAGTAGTACCCCAGCAAGTGCCTGTGAAACAAGAGGCAGAACAACTTCCTATGTCTGTCCAGGAGATCAACAACCTGATCCAAGAGGCTCACCAGGCAGCTCACACCGACATTTGGGAGCTCTCACCCTATTTAACTGTCAGTGTGAAAGACGAAGAAGTGCATTTTCATGCAGCGGGCTTTAACGACAGACCTGGTAAGCATATTGCCATGAACTTGGACACCTGGCAAAAACTGGACACCCTTGATTACGCCATCGATGCAGTTATTCGCGACCAGGGAAATGACGAAGCGAAATTTCATGTGGGTGACGACATCTTTGTGAGCTGTGCTTATTTCAACGACCAGCTCCTGGTGCATATTCGAAAATGGCGAAAGCGGTTAGATACGCAAGAGCTTGTTGCTTGTCCTCAAGGTGTCACTTTGAAATTAACGGCCTGGCGGAAGTTGCAGAGTCTTGCCAGTACAATTCGTCAAACTCTGGCCTACCAGGTATCTAGCTATATTTATCAGAAGTACATTGACACAGTCCTGCATCTCATCATACCTAAAATGGACACTCTTGTAGCCTCATACGAGAGCATCACTGAAGCACTACAGGTTGTGACCGAGACGCAAATTGCCCTGGCAGTGGTAGCGGCTTGTCCTCCCAAAATCCTACGTGAAGAGATTGTGACCTACATTTACGTGCACCAAGGACAGAAAGATGATGATGAATTCAAACAAGTCTTGTTGACGAACTATTGAGAACAAGTGTTGAAAAAAACATTTACCATACACATTTATTGATCTGGAGAGCGTATAATTGTATTAAAAAAATTCAGAGTTTTTTCACTGTTAATTGTATTAAAAAATTCAATACTCAGATATAATTGTATTAAATTCAATACCCTTGTGAATACGTTCATTCTGTGTTAATAAAAATAGTAGAAAATTAAAAAAAATGCTGGTTTGTGTCCATTTTATTGCTTGTTAGTGTTCATTCTTTTTTTAAATTGCGCACAAGGCCCATATGTCAACCCTACACCCAGTCCATGAGATGCCCCTTCACCTAAGCTTCACATTGATACCTTACTCCATCCCATCGGGCCACTAGGGGCTCTCCTAGCTCCAAAAAGGCTATTTTCATAACTTTCGGCCGCTGCGCATGCGCAGAAGGTCGATATGTTAACTCCACACCCAGTCCATTAGATAGCCCTTCACCTAAGCTTCAATTTGATACCTCACTCGACCCACTACCTCCAAAATAAAATAAATGAAAAAAAAAAAAATCAAGATTGATATCGATCTTCAAAATAGCCTTTTTTGGAGTTAGGGCAGCCCCTAGTGGTCCAATGGGGTCGAGTGAGGTATCAATGTGAAGCATTCAACGTAAGCTTCAATCTGATACCTCACTCGACCCACTACCCCCAAAATAAAAAAAAATGAAGATTGAAGATTGATATCAATCTTCAAAATAGCCTTTTTGGGGTTAGGGGCGTCCCTAATGGTCCAATCGGGTCGAGTGAGGTATCAATGTGAAGCATTCATGAAATGCTTCAATTTGATACCTCACTCGACCCACTACCTCCAAAATAAAATTGAAAAAAAAAAAAAAAAATGAAGATTGATATCGATCTTCAAAATAGCCTTTTTGGAGTTAGGGGAGCCCCTAGTGGTCCAATGGGGTCGAGTGAGGTATCAATGTGAAGCATTCAACGTAAGCTTCAATTTGATACTTCACTCGACCCACTACCTCAAAAAAAAAAAAACCTCCCTCCCCCCTTCCAATTTCCCCTTTTTACCCCTTTTTTTCATTTCAATTTTTAATTGTTAAAAAAACATAGAAAATGAAAAAGTTTTTTTTTGGCTCCATGAATCTTTTTTCTCTTTTTTATTAAGTTTTAAAAAAGATTTTTTTTGGCTTCCATTTCCCTTTCCCTCCCCCCACTTGTACCTCTCCCCTTTCACCCCTTTTTTTCAATAATTTCAAAAAATGGTAAAAAAAAATTTAAAAATGTTTTTCTTTGGGGAGCAGCATGATGGGACTTGGTGTTATTTTTGTGTGCTTTTGATAGAAGTTTTCTCTTCCGGAAAGATGGTTGGCCCTGAAAAGGGCCTTTGATAGTGTGACACGACACTTATGCGCGGTATATTCTCTTCACCCCGCCCACATGCTTCCTGCATATGGGGCACTTTATTTTTAGATGGGACTCTCCGGCATCAACGCAGCGACACATGGCACCTTCACACGACAGTGTCACCCAGCAATCTTTACACAGGCAAAGATGTCCACACGGTAACACGGCGTACAAGCTTTCCTCGTCGGTGCAGATACTGCATCGTGTTTTTTTTTCTTCTAGATGGCGTTCTTTCTTCTGTTGGGAAATGGTCACCTCCATTCCATTCATTGTCGTCTCCATTCCAACCATCCTTCCCCGCATGGCGATAATCTCATCGTTGAGGGGGCTTACCTCGACTTCGTGGCGGCATGGTTGTGGTGTTTCTGCAGCTGAAATCGTTGGAGTTTCGGCAGGCGACGTTGTTGTTGGAAGTCTATTTAATCCTGCATGGTGTTCAGCCGAAGTCATTATACCTGGAGTGTCGACAGGCGACGTCATCGTTGTTGTTGTTGGAGGTCTACTAGTATTTAGCCATGGCAGCTCCCCGTCTTGTTCCCCACCATCCGTGACATCACTGTCGTCTTCTTCTATGACTTCCATTCTGTTTATTTCTTGGTCCTGTTGTTCACTTAGCCTTCGCATCCGTCTATTCTCTTCTGCTCTTACATCTCGCCGGAGTTGTTCCGCAAGTTCTTCTGTACTGTGTATTAACGTGGCTTCGTCTTCAATAACCCTCTGAAAACTTGTGATTATCGTCAATCCTCCGTCTTCTTCATTGCTAACCATCTCTCTGTGTTGTTCTGTAGCAGCAGCATTTCTCGGATCTCGAGTCGGATGGTGAGTAAACAGGGGTCTTCTAAAACTCATGATTTGTATTGGTGAATAAATGTCAAAATACACGCTATTTATAGTCTAGTCGGATGGGGTGGAAGGTGGGTACAAAATGACGGCCATCCACAGGCCGCCATCTTGTTTTCCTCTCCCACACCGGTGTCAGTCAGTGCAAGATAGGCTGGCCCACTGTATAGTGATTGGGAGGTGGGTACAAAATGGCGGCCATCCACAGGCCGCCATCTTGTATGCATCTCCCACACCGGTGTCAGTCAGTGCAAGATATGCTGGCCCACTGTATAGTGCTGTGTTACCCTTGTCCCAGCATTAAAATTTCCTATTATTTTTCGATAAAACCCGTTACAATTTTCAGGGAATTATTAGAAGACTGTAACCCATAGTCTACACGTATTTTTTAGTCAGGAAAATCAATTGATTTCCAATGTACCTGGTGTTTCATACTACCGTACACTAACTTTATGGGTTTAAAATCACTAAAAATTAATAAAATAACGGTATAGTGTAGCGTTAGACTGTTAATTTTTTTTAACTACTATACACTGAATTGCCGGAGTGCAACTTGCAATAAAATTATAGGTGCGCTGACAGTTATTGTAAAATGACAGCCGTTTAAAATTTTAAAAGAAACACAGATTGTCAGCGTCGTAAAATATATATCACACAGCTAGAGTGCTCTCGCTACGGTCCGCGTATTAGACTATAAATAGCGCAGTATTTTTTTAATTATTCACAATTAAGTACGCAGTCATGGAGTCACTACCGCTGACTGAAATCAAGGATATTGATACATCCGACTTGTTCACCAATGATGAAAATCAAGTACAACTCTACGGCAATATCATTAATTTGGTAGATGACCAACCCTGGATAAATGATATAATGGAAGAATTATTTCCACTACCTCCACCCGGGAACCAGCCTGCCTCAACTTCAGCCATACCGGATGTTACCCCAGACGTATACGAATGTTTTGACGAGATAGACTGCAACTTAGAAAGGATGTTGAAACCACAACAAGCTAAAGAAAAAGACGAAACGGCACAAGATGGACCCGACGAAACAGAGGGAAGCCATGGAACCCATGCTACAGAAGAAAGACCAGATGACAAGGCAGAGAACAGAGAACATTTAACAAAGAAGAAGAGGGTAGATGCAAGAAAAAACAGAAAAGATGTCAGGATGAATAGAAATAGACAACAGGAGAGGAAAGACAGAAAAGATACAAGGTCCAAGAGAGAGAGGAAAATAACCCCCAAAAAAATCTACGACGAGGTGTATTATGTTTGGGCGATCACAACTTCAACATTGGGATGTAACACAGAACGTCAAAGCGATTTATATTTACCTTGCGTGGAATGTAGTAACCAGTTTGCAAAATTTGCCATAGCTCCTTGCGGTCACCAGGCATTATGTCAAGTCTGCATCCATCGCCGGGCGCAAATACCTACCTGTGCAGAGGCCAACAGACCCCAACCGTGTGAATTATTACCTTTGACCTGTACCGTCTGCGCTGATAGAAGAGAACGACTACAGACCTCCTCAACGATGTAATGCCTTATTACATATCAAAAAAAAAACGTCCTTTTCAGGGCGCACTATCTTTTCCGAAAGAGAACTGCTAATCACGCACAAAAAAATTAAACACGAGATCCCACACCTATAGCCCCTGTGTTCGTTCAAATAAATTCCCGTTATTTATTCGGGCTATTATTTTATCAAAATAAATTCCTCCCGATTATTTATTCGGGGTTAGTAACATGTCCCGGTTCAAAAATTGGAGTCCGTTATCGCGCGGACTGTGTATTAATTAAATTAATTAATGGGGAGAGAGAAAAGAAAAAAAATCCTGTGTTTTATATATGAGAGAGATTAGTCCTGACAAGGACCTTTGATATAGGACAGGGATTGTTTTTTTTTGATGTAGTTTGCTAATAATAAAAAAAAGGGGTAATGTAGGACATCTGTGCTTTTGAAATTAATGTGCCAGTTAGAAGCTTCCTCTCTCGGAAGGAATTGTTCGCCCTTAAAAGGGCGTTTATTATTTTTTAACCCTGTTTTTATTCAGGAGGGAGTAGCTTACTTCCCTGTAGTCCGGCCACTCACCGAGAAGTATTGGTAAGGGCTGATGCCATCTTCATCATTCACGTCGGGGGTCAGGGAGTGCCCATTGATGAAGATGGCAGCAGCCATCGTGGGGGGAGGTTGTTCAAACACGATTAATGGTGTCTCGTCGTCGTCCAGGCAGGAGGGCAGGTCTTCAAGCGGGAAGGCTGGTGGTATTTCCTCCTCCTCCTCCTGCCGGGGCGCTGTGCTGGTCGGTGACGCTGGGTGTGGCGGTGTTCTGTGTGCTCCATCCAAGAAGATTTCTTCGCACGCCAAATTTTCAAACCGATGTTCCGGCGCTGTTGTTGCTGGAGGAGGGCTGGGATGCATGGCTTCCATGACTTGATGTAAACGGTTGAACCAGCCCTCCTCGCCGATGGTGGAATGTGCGGCGTTCAACAGCGCCCTCACATTGTTGGATGTAGTATTGGCCCCTTCTTCTTCATTTGTCAGCGTGGCTGCCCATCCTCGAAATTCATCTCGCCAAAATCTTCTCACATACTGCTTCATTATTATTGTTTTTCTCCTCGATAGCTGGGTGCGGGTGGTAGACATTTTTGCTGCTGCGGCTGGTTTCATGTTGGCAGTGAAAATTTTCGCAATGGGCCCGATGAAGCTGGCCGCGATATATATAGACAAAGCGCGGACGTGTGCGACGCCGTGTACCCTGTATATTTTTCCGGAGAATTGGTGTGTGTTTCTTTCTGAATTATAAACGGCTGTCATTTACAATCATGGTCAGCCCCCGTAGAATTTTTAGTTCCAATTGAACTCAGATAAATCAGGGAATAGTATTAAAAATTTCAGCCGTCTAGCCCTTGACTACGCCATGATTTTATAATTTTTAGCGAGTTTTCGAGACGTAATGTTCAAGTACGAAAGTACGGAAAAACCTGTACATTAAAAATAAATTAATTTTCTGGATTAAAAATATATGAAGCCTATCACTTATCACCCTATACTAGTGCCCTGAAAATTCCAGCCCGTTTCTCCAAAGAGAACTCTAGAAAATGAAGAAAACATAGCCTTCGTTTACGGCAAGAAAACACAATCTACGCAGTTGCCGAGTCAATTTTGATGTCAAAACAGAGTTGCGGCCCCTTTCTTATAGAGGTTAAAATGCAAAAGCGCATTTTACCAATTCATGCTATTTCGTAATTTATTAAATGTGTTTGTCGTATGAATTACATTGTTTTATTAAGCTAGCATTATGAAAAGGATGTGGGCTACCTATTTCAGTAATTGTTTCAGTGAATTAACGGTTCCTTAAATTTATAAGCTGTGTCATGCGTACTAGGGGTACACACTTTATCATTTAAAAAAACCCTTCACGTACGTATAGCCTCTATTACCTATATAGTATGGCTTTGCAAGCATCGGGTTTGGCTATCTCACAGCCCTATGGATTGTTCAGGTAATTATCAGGACTTGATATTCTGGCTCAGCAATGATATAAATTTATTTTTATCATATTATTAGTCAAGAATATTAATTTATGCACTCTGGGAGCGTCTACAAAAATAATTGCATTGTTAATTTAATTATTTTCTCAGGGTATGATTTTTTTTATTGACAATTTTTACAATGAAAATTTAGCAAGAATCGGTCTATATAAATTTTTGTCTGGCTAGTATTTTTGTCATTCATCATTATGGCAGCACCGGGCAAGGAGCTCGCGTTCTTTCAAGTAACGTCGGATGTGATTCTTATCGTGTATCATCATGAATTGCACCTTATCAAGGAACATCCTGAAGAAGTGAATTTATGTTTAAGCCTTGCCGGGTGGACGCTATTGACACGTATGTTACAGGGCAAAGAACCCGAAGTAGATTTTATGCATGTCGGCGTCGGTGTCTACCTGCGGAGTGGTAGAGAGGATTCTTTTTTTCCGCGGTTAGAACAGTGTGGGGGTAGCGCTATTGTACTTTGGCCAGCATTATGGCAGGCGCTGAAAGCTATTATTACGGAAGTTCATGATCTACTGTACCCTGAATCGAATTCGATCGTTACCCGTACGCTGACCCCGGATTGTACCTTATTATTATATCCCGGGCGCGTCGAGCTTATTGATGACGATACCCGATGTTGGTGCACGCCAGAACCGGCGCGTGTGTCTTTAACCTCGGAAGGCTGGAATACCTTGAAACGTGTGTTATTCGGTCATCTCGATGGAGATAGTATACACCTGTGTGGCGATGTATACATTTTTCGGGGACCTTATTTTGCCCGACTTATCTGTCTCAAGCGAGGAGGATTTACTCTGGATCCCGATTTATGGACGGCTTTGCAACAAATAGTTCCCGTGGTGGATAAAGTACTCGCTCCACACGAGCCGCCTCTCACAGAATAGGTCCTGACCCTATAAATACAGGGGATGAGACAGAGTGTGTATCATTCTTCGTTCGACATTTAGAGCAAGCATGTCACTACGAGCTATCCTCCCCCTTACACCTTACCAGGTGGGATTATACGTTTATCAAGATTATGTCACCCTAGTGGAAGATGGTGGCGCGGATTACTGGGCACGCGCTGAGACTTTATCCAATACGGTGACACTACAGCGTGATGGATGGACTAAGTTTAAACGGGTGTTGAGCGGTGAATTGGACGGACATCTCATCCACATGGACAATGCCATTTATGTATACCGTACTTCTCTCTTCCCATGGGTGGGTCGCTACCAAGACCATGCGCGAAGTATGCTCTTAACTCCCACTCTGTGGTCAGCCTTGGAGAAAATAGTGCCTATTGTCGACCAGTTATTTACACCGGACGATCGAACACCCGACCAGTTAGCATGGGCTCGTGCTATGGAAGACGCGCTAGCTGAACCGCATGAAAAACTACAGGATACTACTACTACAGCCGCCGAGGAAAATCCTATATCTAGAGAATGCCCAGAGGCTAGAGTATCAGTGTCACCCGATGAAGAGAACAACACACATGACGATCCAGAACGATGAAGGGAAATAAGAAGACCGTGATGCGGCGGCGGTCGGGAAAAAAGGAGAAGTCTACAGTGATTAACAAGGTGTTAAGCGAATTGTATTACAATCCGACGAGTCCAGCTGCCTATAGCGCTGTGGGGGCGCTAGCTCGAGCGGCCCATTCTCAAGGCATTAGTCGAACTCAAGTTCGAGACTGGTTAAAAACTCAAGACACCTATAGTCTACATCGAGCTGCCCGACGTCATTTTCGCCGTAACCGGGTGATCGTCGGCGGTATAGACGCGCAATGGCAGGCGGATTTAGTGGACATGAGTCGATTTGCACCTGACAATGATGGACATCGATACATATTGACCTGTATTGATATTCTATCCAAGTATGCCTGGGTACTATCCATTCGCACCAAAACAGGAGAGAATCTCATAGCAGCGTTTCAGCAGATTTTCAAGACGGGGCGCAAACCTCTTTATTTACAAACCGATGAAGGCACAGAATTTCTCAACCGACCCTTTCAAGCCTTTCTTAAGAAACAGAAGGTATTTTTCTTTCATACGTACAACGAGACGAAAGCTTCGGTAGTGGAACGTTTCAATCGGACCTTCAAAGGACGCATGTACAAGTATTTTACTGCCCAAAACACTCGACGCTACATCGATGTACTCCCTCAACTGGTCCAAGGCTACAATCGCGCCTATCATCGCAGTATCCAGCGAGCGCCCCGTGATGTGACAGAACGCAACGAACATCAAGTGCGTGCTACGCTGTACTCAGAAGACAGTCCACCACTCACGGCACCCCGGTACAAACGTGGAGAAGTAGTGCGGATCAGTAAAGTGAAAGGCCAATTTGAGAAAAGTTACTTGCCCAATTGGAGTGACGAGCACTTTGTCATCATTCGCCATAAACCTCGACAGCCCCACGTCTATCAACTGGAAGATCTACAAGGTGAGAGATTGCAAGGCACGTTTTACGAGGCAGAATTACAACCCATAGTGAAAACATCGAAAGACTACTACACGGTGGAAAAGATTTTGAAAACGGAGCGTCGACGTGGGATTCCCTATCATTTCGTCAAATGGCAAGGATGGCCTCGTTCGTTTAATTCCTGGGTGTCCGGCCGTGACATGAAACGTCTATAAATGCTAACGCCTATCACCACCCGCCTTCAGTGTAGGAATGTACCATGGATAGTACACGTCTACCCTTATTGTTACGAACTCGAAAAGCACAAGTCGGTACTGTGGTGTGTCTAGTAGTGGTTCTGGGTACGTTATTTACAGGCGTGTTCTACGATTTGTCGTACATGATATCCTGTTTCAACACCCTGCGTTCTCCATCATCCACCACGACGACAACCACGCTGCCTACACCAGCCAAGACGTCAAGGGTCCGCCACGTATCAACCCAGACACCTACGTTTCCAGCCCAGACGTCGTCTACTCCAGCCATCACGTTACCCTTTACCCGCTACATCCAGCCACCCACGACGACCACAACTCCACGTGATCTTCCGTCATCTCTGAGAAGCGAGGACGATCCTTCCACCTCATCACCACCACCCTCTAGTACCACCACGACGACACCGCTAAACATATTTGCAGTGGATCCCCGTGAATCACTACGTTTACCCCGACAACGGTATCCCTTCGAGTACGATCCCCGGCGGTATCCCCGACAACTGGGGTGGGCTTCTAAGCGTCGAGCGCAAATCACCCAATAATAAAAAAAACGATGGACCCGCGAAGGCAGCATCCATTCACGTGCCTCATCGCTGGACCGACAGGGTCGGGAAAAACGCACTTTGTTCAACGTCTCATCCAACATGGGTCAGCCCTGATTTCACCCCCTCTAGCGCGCATCCTGTGGTGTTATGGCGCTTGGCAGCCCGCGTACGAGGCACTGGCCCGTGTCCCAGGACTCACCTTAGTGGAAGGCTTACCGCCTGAAGATACACCCCAAGACACTTTGGTGGTGGTGGACGATCTCATGACGGAAACGGATAGTCGAATCACCCGTCTCTTTACCAAAGGCAGCCATCATCGTCGATTGAGCATCATCTACATCGTACAGAATCTCTTCAGTAAAAACAAAGAACACAGAAACATTAGTTTGAATGCTCAGTATGTGGTGTTATTCAAAAACCCCAGAGACGCTTCCCAAATTACCCACCTGGCTCAACAGATGTACCCTAAAAACACGGCCTTTGTACGAGAAGCCTTTGAAGATGCGACCCAACCTGCTCACGGATATCTACTCATCGACTTGAAACAAGACACGCCCTCCACCCTGCGATTGCGTACCCTGATTTTTCCCGGCGAGATACAGACGGTGTACACACCCAAATGAGTCAAGAAGATAAAGGAAGAAGACAAGGCACTCTAGCCCTCATTCCTCATCATGTCTGCACGCGTACGCAAGCACGCAGCGACTTTGCGGGTATTACGCAGCGCGCCCCCGGAAGTGGGCCGGGCCCTGGTGCGCGGCGCGGATGCCGACTTGGTACGGTGTTTGTGTGAAGTAGCTCATAATGTATTAAAAGGCAATGTTCCACTCAGTCCTCTGCAGAAAGGGAAATTGCAACGGCACAAGGCGGGTCTCCGAACGTTGGTCAAGAAAACGGGCAGTGTCAAGAAAAAGAAACAGGTGTTACAGCGAGGTGGATTTCTCGGCGCACTCCTCGCTCCCTTAGCCGCTACTGTACTGGGACCGTTACTCGGTTCCATCTTGGGACGCTAAAAACATGGACCATACGAAAAAAATGATGCTGGTCGAACCTCGACTGTTACAGAGTTTGCAATCCCCCTATCCCGTCCCGGCCACAGTGCAACAACTCCAGTCTCTGGATGAAGAGATGAATAGTATACTGCAACGTCGACTGCCCGATCACGAGAAAATTCAACTCTACCATCATACGCTGAACCAGTACCAGACGTTTATGGATCAATATAGAGGGGGCGGCAGTACACAACCACTACCTACCACCACCACGCCCACCCCACTGACATCCCCACCACCACCACCGTCATCCTCGGCCTCACCTGAGCTGGAACAGGAAGTGTTGGCCAGTGTGCCTAAAAACTTCAAGACCAAGGCGCGTTTATTGTTGGACCGGGTGAAACAGAATGCCGATATGGGTTGGAATGCGGAAGGAAAACTACTGATTCGCAATCAAGTGGTGCCGGGGTCTCATATGACCGATTTAATCAACGATATGGTCCGTTCTCGCAAACACTCTAATCCCCCGGGCTGGAAAGTCTTTGCTCAGGGATTAAAAGACAGTCACATCCCTCAAGAATTGGTAGGAAATCCTAACCGTTGGGCCTTTATGCAGCAATCGAACACCCGACACCAACCACCCCCCTCTGCCTCTTGGGAGCCCATGTCACCGCCCAAAACACCACAACAACGACGAGGACGACGGGGCCGTACCTCACGATCTAGGTCACCGCGACGATCACAACGCTCCGGTAAGGCGCCCAAGGCCTGGGAATCCTACGACTAACTTCTATAAAAACTCGGTGCAGAAGCCAGAACAACTCAGTCGTCATGTTTTACCTGACGTTGCCCAGTAATAGTTCACTCGACGTGTTTCCTGACAACACCTTGACCAAGTATGTCACTCAATTACCCCAACCGTTACATTTACCGGGACGCTGGGAATGTGGACTGGTGGATATTCAATACCCTTACTCATGGTACAACGTACAAGACGGAGAAGTATGGTACGAAGTGAATACCCAGCAAGGTAAAATCTACAGACTGACTCTCCCCCAAGGCCAATACGATACGCCCCAGAAGTTCATACAGGGTCTGATGGACTTGTTGTCGTACAAGGCTCTAAAGGAGAGCACGGACAGTGCAACACCCCTGATAGCCTTTCGCTTCAAGGAAAGGGTGGTCTTCGATGTCAACGTACACAACGACAAGAGCTCTATCATGCTGAGCCCTAACGTGAGTGTGAAACTCAGTCCTACACTACAGCAAATGTTAAGGCTGCCTGAAAGCTTCTACACGGGTCCCACCATTGACAACGGGACCCATTTGATGGATATGAAAGTAGGTATGTACGGACTGTACGTCTACTCGGATGCCGTGGACAGCCATATTGTGGGTGATGTGAACACACCTCTGTTACGGGTGGTGCCCATTAGCAAGACGTATGGCGATCAAGCCACCGAGAGTTTCAACCATATAATGTACCTGCCCGTACGACATACCGATATCAACACGATCACGGTGGATATAAGAGATGACACGGGACGTCCGATACCATTCGAGCGAGGAAAAGTGGTGCTAACACTTGCTCTCCGACAAACCCGCTCTCCTCACTTCGTATAATGTACGTGCCTTACCAGTGCCATACGCCCAGCTATGCCGACTACTACAAGAAACAAACGGGAGGAAGCTTGCCCATGTTTAGCGGGGCACGCATGCAACGAGGTCACGGATTGGGAAACATACTGGGCAGCATTGTGAAAACATTTTTACCCATGGTGACACGGGGTGTGAAAGCGGTGGGGAAACAAGCGGTACGCAGTGGATTGCGCGTGGCCGGTGATGTGATGGAAGGCACAGCACCCCGACAAGCCTTCAAACGCCGGGCTAAAGAAGCCGGGAGTGTGTTGATCGCCAAAGCCCTTAAAAGACAAAGACCGACATTCATTCAACGTCCAACACACCGACGACGCACACCCCAGAGCAGGAGGAGAAGGACTAAGCCCCAGAAGAAAAAGAAGAAGAGAAGTAGTAGGAGAGACATCTTCGCATAATGGCATTCATTCACTCCGAGTCATGTCCGTCTACCAACAGGACAGACGCACACCCCAAAGACAAAGACCCCCCATTCATTCAACGTCCAACACACCGACGACGCACACCCCAGAGCAGGAGGAGAAGGACTAAGCCCCAGAAGAAAAAGAAGAAGAGAAGTAGTAGGAGAGACATCTTCGCATAATGGCATTCATTCACTCCGAGTCATGTCCGTCTACCAACAGTGAATTGGATTTGTGGACTATTCCACCCACCCAAACCAGTGTAGCCGAAGGACGTTGGGTAGAACATCGACCCCTGGCTAGCCTGACGGGGATGGGTCCCGTGAAATTTACCATTGAAAACAAAGATACGGCCTACCTGGATTTAGCCCACACCTACTTGTACGTGAAAGCCAAAATAACGAACAAGGACGGGACGCCCCTAGTGGCCGATGCGCAAGTAGGCCCGGTGAATCTTTGGCTGCACTCCTTGTTCCAACAGGTGGATATAAGTCTGAACGATAGACTCATCAGTACGTCCACCAATACGTACCCGTACAGAGCCTACATGGAGACGCTGTTGTCGTACGGCACTGATGCCAAACAATCACACTTACAAGCTGCGATGTACTTCAGGGGTACGCCCGGAAACCAGAACAACCTACTCGGTGCCAATAATGGGTACGCCTTACGCAAAAGAATGACAGCCGAAAGCAAGTCCGTCGATATGATGGGACGACTGCACGCCGATCTGTTCCTGCAAGACCGCTACATGATGAACGGTGTATCCATCAAGATCAAGTTGATCCGTTCCTCACCTATGTTCGCCTTAATGGCCAGTGGACCGGGGGCTTTCGATTACAACATCGTCATTGAAGATGCAGCCCTGTTTGTCCGTACGGTAGATTTGCAACAGGGGGTGTTGCTGAGTCACATGCAAGCCTTATCGAAAAAAAAAGCCCTGTACCCCATCCGACGCGTACAGACCAAGGTGTTCTCTGTGCCAACAGGTACGATGATGGCCAACAGAGAAAATTTATTTCTAGGGGATCTTCCTAAACGTCTTACCCTGGCGTGTGTGTCCAACACCGGATTCAATGGAAATTGGGCTGAGAATCCGTTCAAATTTGAACATTTCAACATCAACTTTGTGGCACTGCACGTGGCCGGCCATCAAATTCCAGCCCGGCCATTACAACCGGACTTTACTAACGCAAACTATGTGCGGACCTACCTGAACCTGTTTACAGCCACAGGACAAAACAACCAGGACGAAGGCAATACCATCAGTCGACAAGACTTTAGCCGTGGATACACATTGTTCGCCTTTGACCTCACCCCCACCTTGGAACACGATCATCAACTGGCTTTGCTGAAGAAAGGAAACCTACGGTTGGAACTGCGTTTCTCCACCCCTCTAGCCTACACCATTAACGTGATTTGCTACGCCGAGTTTGATAACGTCATCAGCGTGGATGAGCAAAGAAACGTGCTGTGTGACTTCTCCACCTAACATGGATACAGAGCAACTGATGAGCATACTCCAGCGAGATCCCAAGATCCCCTTTCGAGGTGTGTTTCCACGCAATGTGTTTCCCACCCACTCTACCACCCCCGCAGCCTACATCCTGAATACAGACCCGAGGAGTCGACCCGGTGAACATTGGATAGCTGTGTACGTGGACACCCATGGCCAAGGCGAATACTTTGATTCCTACGGACTTGCACCCCTACATGCCGATTTGGAGAAATTCATGGACGTCTCTACTACAATGTGGCGTTGGAATACGCAAAGATTACATGGCCCCTTGAGTAGTGTGTGCGGACAGTACTGTGTGTTTTATCTCACTCACCGGAGTAGAGGACATTCTATGCCTACCATTGTACATATGTTTGATGATTATTGTCAAGCCGAAGACCGTGATGTCCTCGTCTATGACTGGACGGCCTCTCGTTTTAATGTGCATGCTCCATTTCTCTGGTTAACTTAAAAAAATGTACTGCGCGCGCAGACCCCTTGTTTATTATTGTTATGACGTTGTTGTTCTGACGTTCTGTTGAATAAAAGATGAAAAAACACAATGATGGGTTTTGACTTTTCTCTTTTTATTTAAGTCAACAAGCAAGGATTAGACTATATATATACAAATAGAATACAGGGTACACATAGTAGGGGTTAAGTTACAAAAAAAGTTCTGCCAGGAGTAGGATTCGAACCTACGACAGCATTTCGCCGACCTGCATTTACACACAGGCGCCTTAGACCACTCGGCCATCCTGACTTTTACATTTGTGTATCAACAGTTATAGGTCGACATTGTTTTTTTTACAAGTCCAAGTAAGTGGTGCTCACACCGTCGGCCAATACTTTTCGTTTGGGATAAAAGAAAGTAAAGGCGTCTCGTTGCTGGATATAGGTGCGCATCTGGTGGTCGACGACCCGGAATCCTCGGTTAGTGCCACTCGCACTGGCCTGGCTTTGCAACACGCCCAGGTAGAGAGCTGTGTCGATGTTGGGATCGCGCCGGCTCACCCCTTTACAACTATATTTATTTTCCTCTCCTCCATCTCCTCCGTAACAGTAGTAGGTCTTAGAGGAGAGCGCAATCATAGCATCCCCGCTCCACTCCAGCTTGAAGAGCCCGGGTGTCCGCTTGTCGTAGGTGTAGTGATCGCGTCGGGGTAGCCACTGGTCCCGTTCCGCCTCATATTGTGCCCGTAACACGGGTTTGACGAGTGACTCCCAGTCCGGGTGGGAAACGGCCATGTAGGCCGAATCGGTGTCCATTTCCATGAGTTGCCAGTCTGAGGGATTAAAATACACACCCATAAAATCATATATGAATTCCAGCATCCTCAGCTTGGCCACCTGATAGACCATACATCCAATCTGCAGGGGTAAATTGTACCGGATAGTCTTCTTGGCTGAAGTGACTTCATAGGTGTCGTCATCGATCACCTCCACGGATCGAAACAGAGGAGAATTCACTCTTTTGCGGGCTTGGGTAGTAGTACAAATGTTCACGTTGACGTGCTTATCCTGGTTCGTTACTGTTTTTCCGTAATAACCATTGCCAGTGAGCTTCCAAGATTCAGCGATGATGGCCTGACTCGGGTATTCATCACCTTGACGACGGGCCTTCGTCACGAGGTCGGCATTCTCCGCAAAACAAGCCTCAGGTACGTACTGTATCACTTGATATATTTGAGTAATTTCCAAACCGTGGTTCATGTACCACTGCAGTAAGGGGGTGCCCAGCAAGATTTTCTCGGCCCACATACTTCCAATCAACATGCGGCGAGGTTTAGGCAAACACTCGTGTTGCTCCGCATAGGCGCCCATGGTCTCTCCAATGTCAGCCCGACCCACCAGTGTGTTCTTGAAGATAGGCGGACACTGGGCGAAGAGGGGCTTGAGAGTGTCGGGAACATGCAAATCACATTCTACAAAGCCGTAGAGCTGTCCCGAACGAATGGCGTCCAACATCTGGGGCAGACTCAGCAGTCGCCGACGACTCAAGGGGTACTCACGTTCTTTTAGGAACCGTTGTAAATGGGGCAGGGCCTGGCACATCGTGTGAAATTCACACTCCCACATCTCAATCAGAGGGTATCCTCGCTCTTTCACATAATTTCCGTTGGCCACTACTTCTTCCCGTAATTCTTGCGGTGTTTTTCCACGTCGCTCATTGAAGCGTCCAGCGCTGAAATGACATTCGTGGCCGTGCCAGTAACAGCCATAAAACTGGAAAACGGTCGGTGTTCCTTGTACAAGGGCAAACCCATCGACGGGGAGTCGGCGATCTCCTATCCGCTTCTCTGTGGCGTTGGTCTGGTGACGAATATAAATTCCCCGTCGATAGGCTTCCCAGTCCAACCACTGGTCGGCGAGATGTTTGTAAGGTGTCCGTTGCGGTGTAAAATGCCGACCTTCTGCCAACCAACGCGTATAATGACCGCTGGGCATGGGTTGGGCGAGCGACCACAAGTACAAGGCATTCGCGTCAAACCCAATGATTTTGGCACACGGTTTCCCACTGGGGAGAGTAGTCACATCCTTCTCATGGTAGCGGTGAAAAATAAGGCTAGGGCCACCCACAATGTTCTGCTTCAAACAATCGTGCATGTCTGCATCTTTTCGTTGTATGAGTGAAAAGTACGTAGGACACTCTTGAAACAGATGGCGAAGCGCCAGACCGGGTAAACTTAAGCACTCCTTGAATATGTCCACATGCATTTGGCGACGAAAGAGTTGCACCATTTTCTCGGCCGCTTCGAGAAAGGGAACCACATCTAGGTTGTTATACCACACCAGGAAATCTCGCAACGTCTTCATGCTGTGGCAGTTCCACACTTGTTGGAGTTCGATGTAGGTGGCCTCCAGCAGAGCTTCTCCTTTCAGGTCATTGTAAAACGCTTCCCGGGGTGGCAACTGGGTGTCTTCTAAGCGGTCCAGGCTCGTCATATAGGTGTAAGGAAAGTAACCTTTGGTTTGTGCACAGTCATAGGCCTTGACCCACTGGTCATAGCTACAATTAGGAGCTAAATAGTTCCGTACATCGAGAAAATGCAGTGATGTGGTAGTGAGGGCCATGTGGTTGTTGATCTTCTTGATCACCGACTTGAGGGTATCGGACTGCGCCAAGTAAGGGTAGAGAAATTCCTTCACCATGTTCAAGTCGTATCGCCCCGAATTGAAGCCGAGCACCGGTAACTGACCTAGGTATTGTAGGAACCGTAACTTCAATTTCGCCGCATACGGTTTCGGTAAAGGGACATCCTGCGACTGCAGAGGCTGCGACTGGGATTCCGGCTCGGACTCGGACTCTTCATCATCGCTGAACGCTACACCGGGTTCAGGAATGCGGTCGTCCAGCTGGGCCAGTACGTCCTCGAACTTGGCCACCAGCAATTCCGTACTGGCCGCACTGACTTCCTCTAAATACTCCATCATACGGGTGATCAACTCATGGGATTCTCCCGTGGACACGAAACACACTGGAGCAGCGTCATAGCCGGGCACGTTGGTTGAAATGCTGACACTGAGGGGGATATGGCGCTGCGTCCACTGTGTTTTAGCCGAAAATAGGTCCATGGGCTCTAACAGGGCCTCAAAATCATAGCATGCCCGGAAGGGGAAATAACGGTCCTCCTCCGGTATCATCACACCCTCATCGGCCAGTTCCTGGAAAATAGTAGGTGCATTATGATACACTCCACCCGGATATACTCGCTTGACACTGTTGTCACAGGTTTTCTCGTGGCGATGTAAGTTGTAAGACTTTTTAAACACACGATGGCATTGGGCACAACTGAAAGACTGAGCGTACTGGCTCATATTGTAAATGAGGGAAAAATGACTCACGCCATTGTCATCGAACACATTGACTTTCATCGTAGCAGCATACCGTTCTGTTGATCGCCGAACCAATTCAGCCACAAATGTATCCTCCTCCTCCTCCTCGCATCGTAATCGATAAACAAAGATATTAATATCGAACAGTCTTTCCACGTCATCCAAATTCTTAAAGGGAACTCCACGGAAGTGCCGCTTATCCACGTCTTGCTGCTCTAAATACTGCTCCCAATAGCCATCGGCCAGTGTGTCACAAGCCCTGGGGTCACACTCGTCCAGATGCACGGCCAAACATCGAAACAGACATTTCCGGTCTTTGTAGGGCCCGTTTGCCCCTCGTGTTAATGCGTACAGGCCTTTTCGATGAAGCAACCACGGGGGAAGTAGTACAGGAGCACCGATCGGGTGATCTCTCATTTTCGTGATGAAAAATGTGACGTTAGTCACCATTTCCACCAACCATTGGGTATTGGGGCGTTGCAACCGGGCCCATTCCAATGGATCCAACGTAGTCAATTGGTCGATGAGTGGCTCCAGAGAAATAGCATCTGTGATCGTGAATGGCTGGTCAAACACATACGAATTATTACTCGGATAGAAATACCGCAGTTGGTCCGTGTTTTTGTGCCGTAAAATATACCCAAATGTCACATTCAATTT